>JAPXFY010000160.1:62500-85251 GCA_030674185.1 Monoplex corrugatus | reverse complement strand
ACTCGCCTCGAACTTCCCATTTCAAAACTTCAAGGACTGTAGCATTAGTACCCACTGGACCTGTCTTACGGCTAGTTCTTGCTTAGGCATGAGAAATTCTGAGATGGATTCAGAGATTTCTTTCTCTTGCAGCCCTCCCAACCCTGCCAAACCTTCAGTGGTGGTCAGTGTGAGTGTCTTTTTCATGAGACGATAAACCCATGTCCTTCGTCCATTACACATGCAGCGCCAGAAAAAAAATCCCACGACAACAGACTAGTTGTCCTGACACATTCCATAGAAACATACGTTTTCACAGATAAACAGGCAGCACCAGAACATCAAACAATTAACAAGATGGTCAAGCCACTTTGACAATATTCCTTTTTCGTTGTGGAAAGAAAACTATCGTGAGAGCATTTTGCGAAGGGAAATGTATGAAAATGTATGTGTGCGTCTCTGTGTGCGTGCTTAAGTGTCTGCATATGCAACTGCATGTGTATGCTTCTTTTCCTCCGTGTGTGTGTGTGTGTGTGTGTGTGTGTGTGTGTGTGTGTGTGTGTGTGTGTGTGTGTGTGTGTGTGTGAGTGCGTGTGTGTGTGTGTGTGTGTGTGTGTGTGTGTGTGTGTGTGTGTGTATGTGTGTGTGTGTGTGTGTGTGTGTGTGTGGCGTGTGTGCGTGTGTGTGTGTGTGCGCGCGCGAGCGCGCAATCATTAACTTAAAAGTTATAGGCCTACTTATTCCATATGAAGAAAGACTTTTTTTTAGTATGGCTTGACCATCTGTTTGATTTTCTCAAGTTTTTCTTTTTTTATCTTTGACTGTCTATGGCGTAAACCTTGACGTCATCACAGTATTTCAGCGTCACTAACGTCATTTTGAGCTAGGAATGATTGAATAAAATGTGAAGTTCAAAGCATGATCCAATACAGATATAATAAGGAAAGTCGTTTGGGACAGCATTATCTAATGTCCCACTCTGTATGTATCTGGGTCATTCTCCTCAAGATTGGTCAATATTGTGACATGACAAGTAAAAAAAAAAAAAAAAAAAATTTTATTTTATTGTTAACTGAAAATGAAAGCTTGATATCTGTAGTATACAGAACTGTAATGTACAAACGGACACAAAATTTGGAACTTGGTGAAATATAATAGAAATTTAAAATGTTGCATCATCCTGCAGTGCCTCACGTGTTACGTGAGACACCGAAAAGGCATCTATGTGCTTGTTAAAATGGTCAATGAAGTGACATTCTTCAAAATATACTGAATAATTCGTAACCAAGTGATTATTTCTCAGTCTCCTCTTCTCTCTCATATCACTTATTGACGTGAATCTTTATGAAAAATGTTTATGTTTTTAATGAATCACATCGGAAATTCCCAATGCCTTCTATCTTAAAGGCACGACTTACTTAAGTTATCGCTACAGTGAAGACACCGTATGAAACGTTCGAGACACTGATCGATCTCCGAGCATATATCGATCATCCATGGATACTATACAGTAAAAATTGATGTCAGAGACACAATTACATTCTTTCTTCACTGTCGAAACAGGTTGTATTGATTTCGGTCATGTATGTAGGAAATAATTGTGATCGATCTACCAGTCTGAACTCATGTCACAAATCTAGCTACATGTAAGAAATCGCTAATTTTTCCAACAAAAAGTGCTGTAGAGTAAAAAATACGAAACAAACACTTCTTTTTTATTCATTTTCTTCAATTACTTTAACATTTTACGAACGAAATATAACAATATCCTAAGATTTTTTCTTCAAAAAACATTTTATATTGGCTTCTTAAATGCAGTGGTCCCAACTGACCAGTATTCAGGAGAATGACCCATCTATCAGTATGTTAAAAGTTCAACTTCTGCTGGAAGCAAAAGACAGTGAAACCCACATGTTTCCTGAGGCCAAATCACTGCGCATCAAAAGACATATTTTGTTGAAGAAAATTACTTGTGTTTAATTTAAATTACTAACTTTTCTCCCTTAAGTTATGTAGAGAGTCGATGCATTAATTTTTAGCTAGTTTTGTTTCAGGAAGTCCAAATTTTGTGCTTCTCAAGGTCGTGCTGACCTGGTTGAAGCTTCTCTTGAAATAAAACTTGTTTATCAGGAACAGTAGATTGTCAAACCAGTGAAAACAGAGTTTCAATATTGTCATAAGTTTTTTTTTAGCCGGCGATGTACACACATTTTCCGAAAAGAAAAAGAGACGTGCTGGTTTTGGGCACTGTTTTGGTCAGTGTGACCGCGTTGACGGCATGAAGTGAAGCGACAAACTACCACACGTCCAGGTCCTAGCATGCGCTGGTGTCCCCACTATGTACACACTACTCAGACAACGTAGGCTGCGCAGAATTGTCCATATGCGCGGAATGGAAGATGGACGTATCCCAAAGGATATCCTTTACGGTGAACTAGTCTCCAGCTACAGTTCTGTTAGTGGCCCCCAGCTACGATACAAAGACGTCTGCAATCGTGATATGAAAGCTCTGGACATCAACACAGACAGCTAGAAAGACACAGCAGCTGACCGCAACAGATGGCGCAGTGTGCTCCAGAAACAACTCAGGTCAAAGGAAAAGAGGATCCAGGCCTTAGCTGAGGAAGAGAGAGTCAGTCGGAAAGCAAGTTCCTGTGAAAGCAGTTCCATGGCTAGCATCCACACATACATCCAATGTCGCCGAGACTGCCTGTCAACTTGACTCGCCATGACTCTAGGATGCATCATCCATAGTTGAGGCCTACTGACGGAAGCCTACTACTACTGCTGACCTTGACCACGACAATGACACATCGAACTCATAACTTTTGTATTTGTGACTCCTCAACGACCTTCACCTTCAAAACGGCCTTCACCTTCAAACAAACTGGTAAAGATCCACGTGAAGGGTTATAACCAGGGTTAGGATATCTGTCATGGTTTGCTTGATTATTCCATCATATGGCATTTGTCATGTTGTTAACTATGGGATTGCTACACACACACACACACACACACAACACACACACACACACACACACACACTCACACACACACACCACACACACTCACACACACACACACACACACACATACATGCACACAACACACCACACAACACACACCACACACACACACACACTACACACACACACACATACACACACACACACACACACACACAACCACATGCACACACACATACACACACACATGCACACACATACACACACACACACACACTCACATACACATACTCACACAAGCGCGCGCTCGCACACACACACTCACACTCACTCACACACACACACACACAAACACACACAAATGCACACACACTCAAACACACACGTACACACACACACACGTACACACACAAATACACACACACACACACACACACACACACACACACACACACACACACACACACGCCACTCACCAGACAGAAGAGGAAGGCCGCCAGTCCAGCGTACACAATATTCATAATCTGTCATATAGTGTAAATACTATTCATAATCTGTCATACAGTGTACATAATATTCATAATCTGTCATATAGTGTACATAATATTCATAATGTCATGTAGTCTACATAATATTCATAATCTGTCATATAGTGTACATAATATTCATAATGTTATGTAGTCTACATAATATTCATAATCTGTCACACTGTCTACACAATATTCACAATCTGGCATATAGTGTACACAATATTCATAATGACATATAGTGTACACAATATTCATAATCTGCCATATAGTGTATATAATATTAATAATGTCATATAGTGTACATAATATTCATAATCTGTCATGTAGTGTACATGATATTCATAATCTGTCATATAGTGTACACAATATTCATAATGTCATATAGTGTACTCAATATTCATAATGTCATATAGTGTACTCAATATTCATAATCTGTCATACAGTGTACACAATATTCATAATCTGTCATATAGTGCACACAATATTCATAATCTGTCATATAGTGTACACAATATTCATAATGTCATACAGTGTACACAATATTCATAATATGTCATATAGTGTATATAATATTCATAATGTCATATAGTGTACATAATATTCATAATCTGTCATATAGTGTACATGACATTCATAATCTGTCATATAGTGTACATAATATTCAAGATATGTCATGTAGTGTACACAATATTCATAATCTGTCATATAGTGTCACAATATTCATAATCTGTCATATACGATATAGTGTACACAATATTCATAATCTGTCATATAGTGTACACAATATTCATAATCTGTCATATAGTGTACACAGTATTCATAATCTGTCATATAGTGTACACAATATTCATAATCTGTCATATAGTGTACATACTATTCATAATCTGTCATATACGATATAGTGTACACAGTATTCATAATCTGTCATATAGTGTACACAATATTCACAATGTCATATAGTGTACACAATATTCATATTGTCATACAGTGTACATAATATTCATAATCTGTCATATAGTGTACACAACATTCATAATGTCATACAGTGTACATAATATTCATAATCTGTCATATAGTGTACACAACATTCATAATGTAATATAGTGTATATAATATTCATAATGTCATATAGTGTACACAACATTCATAATGTGTCATATAGTGTACATAATATTCATAATGTCATACAGTGTACATAATATTCATAATGTGTCATATAGTGTACATAATATTCATAATGTGTCATATAGTGTACATAATATTCATAATGTGTCATATAGTGTACACAATATTCATAATGTGTCATATAGTGTACATAATATTCATAATGTGTCATATAGTGTACACAACATTCATAATGTGTCATATAGTGTATATAATATTCATAATGTTTCATATAGTGTACATAATATTCATGTGTCATATAGTGTACATAAAATTCATAATGTGTCACATAGTGTACAAAACATTCATAATGTGTCATATAGTGTATATAATATTCATAATGTGTCATATAGTGTACATAATATTCAAAATGTGTCATATAGTGTACATAATATTCATAATGTGTCATATAGTGTACACAACATTCATAATGTGTCATATAGTGTATATAATATTAATAATGTCTCATATAGTGTGCATATTATTCATAATGTGTCATATAGTGTACATAATATTCATAATGTGTCATATAATGTACATAATATTCATAATGTGTCATATAGTGTACATAATATTCATAATGTCATATAGTGTACACAACATTCATAATGTCATATAGTGTACATAATATTCATAATGTCATATGGTGTACACAACATTCATAATGTCATGTAGTGTAAATAATATTAATAATCTGTCATAAAGTGTACACAATATTCATAATGTCATATGGTGTACACAACATTCATAATGTCATGTAGTGTACATAATATTAATAATCTGTCATAAAGTGTACACAATATTCATAATATGTCATATAGTGTACACAATATTCATAATCTGTCATATAGTGTACACAATATTCATAATCTGTCATACAGTGTACACAATATTCATAATCTGTCATACAGTGTACACAATATTCATAATCTGTCATACAGTGTACACAATATTCATAATCTGTCATACAGTGTACACAATGTTCATAATCTGTCATACAGTGTACACAATATTCATAATCTGTCATACAGTGTACACAATATTCATAATCTGTCATATAGTGTACATAATATTCACAATGTCATATAGTGTACACAATATTTATTATCTGTCACACAGTGTACACAATATTCATAATCTGTCATATAGTGTACACAATATTCATAATCTGTCATATAGTGTACACAATTTTCACAATGTCATATAGTGTACACAATATTCATAATCTGTCATATAGTGTACACAATATTCATAATCTGTTATACAGTGTACGCATTATTGACAATGTCATATAGTGTATACAATATTCACTGTCTGTCTAGTTTACATAATATTCATAATCTGTCATACAGTGTACACAACATTCATAATCTGTCATATAGTGTACACAATATTCATAATCTGTCATACAGTGTACACAATATTCATAATCTGTCATACAGTGTACATAATATTCATAATCTGTCATATAGTGTACACAATATTCATAATCTGTCATATAGTGTACACAATGTTCATAATGTCATACATCATCATCATCATCATCAGGTGCCCTGCCGCATGGCGTTTGCGACCATGGACTTCCATATGTCTCTATCTCTTGTTGCCCCTAACATCTTCCCCACCCTCCTCGTCCCCAGCCACACTGCAAGTCCGTCCAGCATTTTCTTCCTGGCTCTACCAGGTGCTCTCTTTCCCTCCAGCTTTCCCGTTGTGACCAAGTGCTCCAAATCCCCTTCCTCATAAAATAGCCTATGAATGTTTCCTGTCTTTTCCTAATCTTCCTTATGAGTGATCTACTTGTGTCTGCCTCCTTCAAGACTGTCTCATTTGTTTTCTTTGTTGTCCATGGAACTCTCAACATTCTTCTTAGAAACCACATCTTGGCTGCCTCAATCTTGTTCTGGCTTAAACAGTAATACAGTGTACACAATATTCATAGTCTGTCATATAGTGTACACAATATTCATAATGTCATATAGTGTACACAATATTCATAATGTCATATAGTGTACACAATATTTATAATGTCATACAGTGTACACAATATTCATAATCTGTCATATAGTGTACACAATATTCATAATCTGTCATACAGTGTAAACAATATTCATAATGTCATATAGTGTACACAATATTCATAATCTGTCATCATGATAGTGTACACAATATTCATAATCTGTCATATAGTGTACACAGTATTCATAATCTGTCATACAGTGTACACAATATTCATAATCTGTCATATAGTGTACACAATATTCATAATCTGTCATACAGTGCACACAATATTCACAATGTCATATAGTGTACACAATATTCATCATCTGCCATACAGTGTACACAATATTCACAGTCTGTCATATAGTGTATACAATATTCATAATCTCAATCTGTCATACAGTGTACACAATATTCACAATGTCATACAATGTACACAATATTCATAATCTGTCATCATGATAGTGTACACAATATTCATAATCTGTCATATAGTGTACACAGTATTCATAATCTGTCATACAGTGTACACAATATTCATAATCTGTCATATAGTGTACACAATATTCATAATGTCATATAGTGTACACAATATTCATAATCTGTCATATAGTGTACACAGTATTCATAATCTGTCATACAGTGTACACAATATTCATAATCTGTCATATAGTGTACACAATATTCATGTGTCATACAGTGTACACAATATTCATAATGTCATATAGTGTACACAATATTCATAATCTGTCATATAGTGTACACAATATTCATAATGTCATAGTGTACACAATGTTCATGTGTCATATAGTGTACACAATATTCATAATGTCATAGTGTACACAATATTCATGTGTCATATAGTGTACACAATATTCATAATGTTATATAGTGTACACAATATTTATAATCTGTCATATAGTGTACACAGTATTCACAATGCCATACAGGTACACAACATTCATAATTTGTCATATAGTGTACACAGTATTCACAATGTCATACAGTGAACACAATAGTCATAATCTGTCATATAGTGTACACAATATTCATAATCTGTCATATAGTGTACACAATATTCATAATGTCATATAGCGTACACAATATTCATAATCTGTCATATAGTGTACACAGTATTCATAATCTGTCATACAGTGTACACAATATTCATAATCTGTCATATAGTGTACACAATATTCATGTGTCATACAGTGTACACAATATTCTTAATGTCATATAGTGTACACAATATTCATAATGTCATAGTGTACACAATGTTCATGTGTCATATAGTGTACACAGTATTCATAATCTGTCATATAGTGTACACAATATTCATAATGTCATAGTGTACACAATATTCATGTGTCATATAGTGTACACAATATTCATAATGTTATATAGTGTACACAATATTTATAATCTGTCATATAGTGTACACAGTATTCACAATGCCATACAGGTACACAATGTTCATAATCTGTCATATAGTGTATACAATATTCATAATCTGTCATATTGTGTACACAATATTCATAATGTCATATAGCGTACACAATATTCATAATCTGTCATATAGTGTACACAGTATTCATAATCTGTCATACAGTGTACACAATATTCATAATCTGTCATATAGTGTACACAATATTCATGTGTCATACAGTGTACACAATATTCTTAATGTCATATAGTGTACACAATATTCATAATGTCATAGTGTACACAATGTTCATGTGTCATATAGTGTACACAATATTCATAATGTCATAGTGTACACAATATTCATGTGTCATATAGTGTACACAATATTCATAATGTCATATAGTGTACACAATATTCATAATCTGTCATATAGTGTACACAGTATTCACAATGTCATACAGGTACACAACATTCATAATTTGTCATATAGTGTACACAGTATTCACAATGTCATATAGTGTACACAATGTTCATAATCTGTCATATAGTGTATACAATATTCACAATGTCATACAGTGAACACAATAGTCATAATCTGTCATATAGTGTACACAATATTCATAATCTGTCATATAGTGTACACAATATTCATAATGTCATATAGTGTACACAATATTCATAATCTGTCATATAGTGTACACAGTATTCATAATCTGTCATACAGTGTACACAATATTCATAATCTGTCATATAGTGTACACAATATTCATGTGTCATACAGTGTACACAATATTCATAATCTGTCATATAGTGTACACAATATTCATAATGTCATAGTGTACACAATGTTCATGTGTCATACAGTGTACACAATATTCATAATGTCATAGTGTACACAATATTCATGTGTCATATAGTGTACACAATATTCATAATGTCATATAGTGTACACAATATTCAAACTCTGTTATATAGTGTACACAGTATTCACAATGTCATACAGGTACACAATATTCATAATCTGTCATATAGTGTACACAGTATTCACAATGTCATATAGTGTACACAATATTCATAATCTGTCATATAGTGTATACAATATTCACAATGTCATACAGTGAACACAATAGTCATAATCTGTCATATAGTGCACACAAAATTCATAATCTGTCATATAGTGTACACAATATTCATAATCTGTCATATAGTGTACACAATATTCATAATCTGTCATAGTATACACAATATTCATAATCTTGTAGAAAGAAACTCTAGGGAGAGCTAGACAACAGAAGGGGCCACATCCAGGTCATGACTCCTGGATGCCCTTCTACTGTTGTCTTTTTTTTTTTCCCACGCTGGGGAGCGAACCTGGGCGATTCTGCGCTTCAGAACTGCGGTACGCGGTTTTACCAATGTGCTAACGGGGCACACATCATCTGTAGGGAATTTAATCCTTATGAAGTCCACTTTGGTTCCTCCTTGCCCAGATCCAGCTTGAGCTCCTTTCTGCTGCCTCTGCCATCGCTTTAAGGGCTCTAGTCCTCTTCTTCCCAGAAATGGCGAGTTGTTTCATGAGATCATAAGCGGAGGTGCCCACAAACCCTCTTGCCCCGACCTCTATGGCGAAGATTTTGACCCGCAGACCTGCTTTCTTCAGGGTGCTGGCAAGACCGGCGTATGTTTCGGTCTTGTAGATATGTGCTTCTTCCATTCTGCTTTCGTATGGCACAGTGAGTTCTATCAGAATCACTTGTTTCGAGGAGTCAGAGTGGAGAGCGATGTCTGGTCTCATGCCTGTCTTGCTGATGACATGTGGGTAATTTCTCCACTCTGGGAGGTCTGCTGTACACTCCCAGTCGACTGCTCCATCCAGAAGACCCTTTGGCAATGTGCTGGTTGTCATAGCAATTTCGGGCCAGACCTGTTTCCCTCCTGCTTTGTAGAACGTTGTCATAGCAATTGGTGCGTTTGGGGTCATGGTTTTTTCGCTAACCACGTCTGTGATCACTTTCAGAACTTGGTTGTGCCTCCATGTATACCTTCCTTGGGCTAGCGCTACTTTGCAAGAGCTTAGGACATGTTCCACTGTTTGTTTCTTCTGACAGAGCGGACATGCTGGGTCATCTGATTTCCCCCATTTCACTAAGTTTGCATTCGAGGGGAGCAGGTCATGTACAGATCTGAGGAGGAAGCTTATCCTTAGAGGAGCCATGTGCCACATATCGTTCCAGCTGAGACTTCTTTGGAGTGCACTGTCCCATGTTGTCCATTGCCCTTGTTGACCTTGCTGGACTGCCTTCTGCACTCTTTTGACATCTTCTTCTTTCTTCAGCTCCTGTATGATCATGTCTCTTTTTTCCTTCCTTTTGGCTTTGGACCACCACTGCATTTTTGTTGCTCCCAGTCCCCTGTCTGTTGGTTTGCGTGTGTCCAATTATTTCTTTGATGCTGAGGTTTCTCTTGGCATTGTTTACAGCCTCTTGGACTTTCCATTTTCTGCCAGTTCTCAGCTTTGGCTGAACTGATCTCACGATATTGTCTTCCGATTCCTCCAGCATGCTCAACAGTCTTGCTTTTCCAACTTTGTATTCCTCCATATGGATTTGAGAGGTAGCTTCAGCATTGCTTGACGACAGTAGAATGCAACATCAGTGAGACCAGGTGGGACACCGAGCCATTTTCTTGTGTATTTGTTGATTTTGGCTTCCATTGCTTCCACTGTGCTGGTGCAAATGTCATAGATTAGCAGTGGCCACAGCAGCTTTGGTATCAGCATGAACTGTAGACACCAGACTTTGTATTTGCCTGGCAGTCCGCAGTTATCTATTTTCTTCAGGCCTTCTGCTGTTTGCTTGGTTTCACATCCCCTTTGTGTGTCTTTCAGGGCGTCATCATACCATCTTCCGAGACTTTTTACTGGCTCTTCTGTGACAGTGGGGATGGCTTGGTTGGCTACCATGAATTTGACTGAATCTGCCACTTTTCCTTTTCGCAGTGAGAGACTTCGGGATTTCTTTGGTTTGAACCTCATTCTTGAAGAGGCCACCAGCTCATCCAGCTGCTTTAAGATTTGGTGTGTCTCTTCCTCATCCGTGGACAAGACTGTTGTGTCATCCATGAAAGCTTTCAGAGGAGGCATCTGGCATCCATCTCCCAGATTCACTGGACCTGAATTCTTCATTGCAGCTTTCAAGATGACTTCCATTGCCAACACGAACAGTATGGGAGAGATTGCACAGCCCATTGCAATGCCCACCTCTAGGTCTATCCAGTCCGTGGTGTATTCTTTGGTAGAGAACCGCATTGAGAACCCTTGGAAATACTTCCTCAGCATTGTTCGGATGTTTTCTGGGATGTGATACATTTCAAGAGCCAGCTGGATCATATCGTGTGGAACTGATCCATATGCATTCGCCAGATCAAGCCAAACTACGTCAATGTCTCTCTTCTCTGTTCTTGCTTTTTGGATGGCATCCCAAATCAACGTGGCATGTTCCAAGCATCCAGGCATTCCTGGTATGCCTCCCTTTTGGACTGACATATACTTGTTTTCAGTCAGGTATTTTGTCAATCTTGCTGCCATAACAGAGAAGAAGATTTTCCCCTCGACGTTCAGAAGTGATATTGGCCTGAACTGGTTGATGCTGCTGGAGTTCTGCTCCTTCGGAATGTACACTCCTTCAGCTCTCATCCATTGGTCGCTGATCTTCTGGTTCCTCCATGCTGATCGAATCATCTTGTGGAGCCACTCGAGCACTTTTGGGCATTTCTTGTAGAGCAGGTATGGTATTCCGTTTGGTCCAGGTGCTGACTTGGCTCTGGCTTTCTTTACTTTCTTCACTTCATCCAGTGTTGGTGGTTTGTTATTGAATTTTCCTTCTGGCGCTGCAGGCCAAACCAGATTCTGGATTTCAAGTGGTGCCTCGCGCTGAGAATCGGAATATGTTTCCCTGAGATGCTGCTCTAGGGTTTCCTTGCCCACTGTGAGAGTCCCTGATTTGGGTTGTTCAAACAGCTTTCTTGCAAAGTCAAAGGGATCTTTGAAGAAACGATCTTGAGTCTTCTTCTTTTTGCTCTTTCTTCGCCTTGCTGATTCCACTTTGCTGAGAGCATTGTGTTTGGCTTTCAGATCTTTCCAGAGTTCCAGGAGCCCTTGCTTCTCGAATTCTGAGGCAGTTTTCATTCGCTTTTTAAGCTTCCTTTTCTCCCTCCGGATGCTCTCCATCTGCTGCTGTCTTCTGGATTTCTGGGGAGGCGTTTTTGTCTTTGGCTGCTTCACTCCATAAGTGTCCCTGCAGATAGAGTATATGATGTCTCCGTATGTGTCAAGTTTGTGTTCCAGCGTACTGTTCCCTATTAGCGCATTCAGCTTAAGGACAAGTTCCTCATCTAATTTCTCCCATTGTTCTTTTGCACCGGCAGGCGGCAAATTGAGTTTTCCACGTTTGGCGTTAAGAGCTTGTGCAAAATCCGCATCAGAACCGTCAGCGTGGATGTCCTTGGCACTATGGTTTAATTCCTGGCCTTGGTCATCCAACGTCTCACCTGCTATCGCAGTGCGCTGCTGCTGGTTCGTATGTGTCTTCAAACAGCCCATTTTTGTCCTGTGGATCTTCATGCCGCGTTTGGTGGTGAATCTCCTTCCACACGCACACGGAAATTCCAACTGGTCATTGATCATGGTCCGTTGTGCGTTTCCAGTCGTGATGGAGTCAGTGTCGATGGATTCATCATTCTCTCCCCCTTTCGGTGAATCCTGGGAGCATCTTTCATTTGGAAAATTCGTGGCATGTTATCAAAGGCGAGGTGGGAAGCCAACCCACAAAGCCCGCAGATCTAGTCTTTCCCAGTGTCCTTCGGTCTTTCCCGAATGTCCTCCGAACTATTCCCGGAAGTCAATGGACTGACCATGTGCAGGTAGAAAGAAACTCTAGGGAGAGCTAGACAACAGAAGGTCTTCAGAGAAGTAACCCCCTTTAGACAAGTGTTTCGGCCCTGAATTCCTTACACTCTCGGGGGGCCGGGCCACATCCAGGTCATGACTCCTGGATGCCCTTCTGCTGTTGTCTATTTTTTTTTTTTTTTTTTTTTCCCACGCCGGGGATCGAACCTGGGCGATTCTGCGCTTCAGAACTGCGGTACGCGGTTTTACCAATGTGCTAACGGGGCACACATCATCTGTAGGGAATTTAATCCTTATGAAGTTCACTTTTTTGGTTCCTCTTTGCCCAGATCCAGCTTGAGCTCCTTTCTGCTGCCTCTGCCATCGCTTTAAGGGCTCTAGTCCTCTTCTTCCCAGAAATGGCGAGTTGTTTCATGAGATCATAAGCGGAGGTGCCCACAAACCCTCTTGCCCCGACCTCTATGGCGAAGATTTTGACCCGCAGACCTGCTTTCTTCAGGGTGCTGGCAAGACCGGCGTATTTTTCGGTCTTGTCATATAGTATACACAATATTCATAATGTCATACAGTGCACACAATATTCATAATGTCATACAGTGCACACAATATTCATAATGTCATACAGTGTACACAATATTCATAACGTCATATAGTGTACATAATATTCATAATGTCATATAGTGTACACAATATTCATAAAGTCATACAGTGTACATAATATTCATAATGTCATATAGTGTACACAATATTCATAATGTCACACAGTGTACACAATATTCATAATGTCATATAGTGTACACACCATAGATAATGTCATACAGTGTACACAATATTCATAATGTCATACAGTGTACGTAATATTCATAATGTCATACAGTGTACAGAATATTCATGTCATACATCGTATAGAATATTCATAATCTGTCATATAGTATATATAATATTCATAATGTCATACAGTGTACATAATATTCATAATGTCATATAGTGTACACAATATTCATAATGTCATACAGTGTACACAATATTCATAATGTCATATAGTGTACACAATATTGATGTCATACAGTGTACACAATATTCATAATGTCATACAGTGTGCGTAATATTCATAATGTCATACAGTGTACACAATATTCATAATGTCATACAGTTCTTCGTAATATTAATAGTCTGTCATATAGTATACACAATATTCATAATGTCATACAGTATACACAATGTTCATAATCTGTCATACAGTGTACACAATATTCAGTCTGTCATACAGTGTACACAATATTCATAATGTCATACAGTGTACACAATATTCATAATGTCATATAGTGTACACAATATTCACAATGTCATACAGTCTACACAGTATTCATAATTTCATACAGTGTACACAATATTCATAATGTCGTATAATGTACACAATATTCATAATGTCATACAGTGTACACAACATTCATAATGTCAGACAGTGTACACAATATTCATAATGTCATATAGTGTACACAATATTCACAATGTCATACAGTCTACACAGTATTCATAATTTCATACAGTGTACACAATATTCATAATGTCGTATAATGTACACAATATTCATAATGTCATACAGTGTACACAATATTCATAATGTCAGACAGTGTACACAATATTCATAATGTCATATAGTGTACACAATATTCACAATGTCATACAGTCTACACAGTATTCATAATTTCATACAGTGTACACAATATTCATGATGTCGTATAATGTACACAATATTCATAATGTCATACAGTGTACACAATATTCATAATGTCAGACAGTGTACACAATATTCATAATGTCATATAGTGTACACAATATTCACAATGTCATACAGTGTACACAATATTCATAATGTCATACAGTGTACACAATATTCATAATGTCATATAGTATACACAATATTCCTAATGTCATACAGTGTACACAATATTCACAATGTCATACAGTGTACACAATATTCAGTCTGTCATACAGTGTACACAATATTCATGTCATACAGTGTACACAATATTCATAATGTCATATAGTGTACACAATATTTTTAATGGAAGTTGTTATAGTAATGATCAGCACAGGAATGGAGGAAGAGAACAGTGCCAGACACCTGAAGAGAAGCCATCAACAATGATTTGCAGGATGCTCTGCTTTAGCTTCACCTTTTCTGATTGGGATGTTAACAGTTTAGCACTCTTTTCACCTAAACTGGGGGTCATATAACCACGTGAAACCTGTCTGTCTGTACCTGTACCAAGGGGTCATATCACTATGTGAAACCTGTTTGTACTTGTACCAAGGGGTCATATCACTATGTGAAACCTGTCTGTACCTGTACCAAGGGGGTCATATCACTGTGTGAAACCTGTGTGTACCTGTACCAAAGGGTCATATCACTATATGAAACCTGTCTGTCTGTACCTGTACCAAAGGGGTCATATCACTCTGTGATACCTGTGTACCTGTAGCAAGGGGGTCATATCACTATGTGAAACCTGTTTGTCTGTACCTGTACCAAGGGGTCATATCACTATGTGAAACCTGTCTGTCTGTACCTGTACCAAGGGGTCATATCACTATGTGAAACCTGTCTGTCTGTACCTGTACCAAGGGGTCATATCACTATGTGAAACCTGTTTGTCTGTACCTGTACCAAGGGGGTCATATCACTATGTGAAACCTGTCTGTACCTGTACCAAAGGGGTCATATCACGCTGTGAAACCTGTCTGTACCTGTACCAAGGGGGTCATATCACTCTGTGAAACCTGTCTGTACCTGTACCAAGGGGGTCATATCACTCTGTGAAACCTGTTTGTACCTGTACCAAGGGATCATATCACTATGTGAAACCTATCTGTACCTGTACTATGGGGGTCATATCACTGTGAAACCTGTCTATACCTGTACCAAGGGGTCATATCACTATGTGAAACCTGTCTATACCTGTACCAAGGGGTCATATCACTAAGTGAAACCTGTCTGTACCTGTACCAAGGAGTCATATCACTCTGTGAAACCTGTCTGTACCTGTACCAAGGGATCATATCACTATGTGAAACCTATCTGTACCTGTACTATGGGGGTCATATCACTGTGAAACCTGTCTATACCTGTACCAAGGGGTCATATCACTATGTGAAACCTGTCTATACCTGTACCAAGGGGTCATATCACTAAGTGAAACCTGTCTGTACCTGTACCAAGGAGTCATATCACTATGTGAAACCTGTCTGCACCTGTACCAAGGGGTCATATCACTATGTGAAACCTGTCTGTACCTGTACCTGTACCAAGGGGTCATATCACTATGTGAAACCTATCTGTACCTGTACCTGTACCAAGGGGTCATATCACTATGTGAAACCTATCTGTACCTGTACCTGTACCAAGGGGCCATATCACTATGTGAAACCTGTCTGTACCTGTACCATGGGGGTCATATCACTATGTGAAACCTGTCTGTACCTGTAACAAGGGGTCATATTACTATCATCATCGTCATCGTCGTCGTCTGCCCTTCCATATGGCGTTGGTGATCATCACCCTCCACACAAATCTATCCCCTGTTGCTGCAAGTACATCTCCCACCCTCTCTGTCTTAGCCACCCTGCAAATCCATCAATTATTTTCTCTCTAGTATACCTGGTGCACTCTTTCCCTCCAGCTTTCCCATATCACTATGTACAACATGTACCTGTACCAAGGGGCCATATCATGGTGTAGAAAATGTACCTGTTCCCAGGGGGCCATATCACTATGTACAACATGTACCTGTACCAAGGGGCCATATCACTATGTACAACATGTACCTGTACCAAGGGGCCATATCACTATGTACAACATGTACCTGTACCAAGGGGGCTATATCACTATGTACAACATGTACCTGTACCAAGAGGGCTATATCACTATGTACATGTACCTGTACCAAGGGACCATATCACTATGTAGAACGTGTACCTGTACCAAGGGGCCATATCACTATGTACAACATATACCTGTACCAAGGGGGCCACATCACTATGTACAACATGTACCTGTACCAAGGGGCCATATCACTATGTACAACATGCACCTGTACCAAGGGGCCATATCACTGTGTACAACATGTACCTGTACCAGGGGGCCATATCACTGTGTACAACATGTACCTGTACCAAGGGGGCCATATCACTATGTACAACATGTACCTGTACCAAGGGGGCCATATCACTATGTACAACATGTACCTGTACCAAGGGGTCATATCACTATGTACATGTACCTGTACCAAGGGGGCCATATCACTATGTACATGTACCTGTACCAAGGGGCCATATCACTATGTACAACATGCACCTGTACCAAGGGGGCCATATCACTATGTACAACATGTACCTGTAACAAGGGGGCCATATCACTATGTACATGTACCTGTACCAAGGGGCCATATCACTATGTACATGTACCTGTACCAAGGGGGCCATATGATTATGTACAACATGTACCTGTACCAAGTGGGCCATATCACTATGTACAACATGTACCTGTACCAAGGGGCGATATCACTATGTACAACATGTACCTGTACCAAGGGGCCATATCACTATGTACAACATGTACCTGTACCAAGGGAGCCATATCTATATGTACAACATGTACCTGTACCAAGGGGCCATATCACTATGTACATGTACCTGTACCAGGGGGCCATATGATTATGCACAACATGTACCTGTACCAAGGGGCCATATCACTATGTACAACATGTACCTGTACCAAGGGAGCCATATCTATATGTACAACATGTACCTGTACCAAGGGGGCCATATCACTATGTACATGTACCTGTACCAGGGGGCTATATCACTATGTACAACATGTACCTGTACCAAGGGGCCATATCACTATGTACATGTACCTGTACCAGGGGGCTATATCACTATGTACATGTACCTGTACCAAGGGGCCATATCACTATGTACATGTACCTGTACCAAGGGGCCATATCACTATGTACATGTACCTGTACCAGGGGGCTATATCACTATGTACAACATGTACCTGTACCAAGGGGCCATATCACTATGTACATGTACCTGTACCAGGGGGCTATATCACTATGTACAACATGTACCTGTACCAAGGGGCCATATCACTATGTACATGTACCTGTACCAAAGGGCCATATCACTATGTACAACATGTACCTGTACCAAGGGGCCATATCACTATGTACAACATGTACCTGTACCAAGGGGGCCATATCACTATGTACAACATGTACCTGTACCAAGGGGCCATATCACTATGACGTACCTGTACCAAGGGGGCCATTACACTATGTACAACATGTACCTGTACCAGGGGGCCATATCACTATGACGTACCTGTACCAAGGGGCCATATCACTATGTACAACGTGCACCTGTACCTGGGGGTCATATCACTATGTACAACATGTACCTGTACCAGGGGCCATATCACTATGACGTACCTGTACCAGGGGGCCATATCACTATGTACAACGTGCACCTGTACCAGGGGGTCATATCACTATGTACAACATGTACCTGTACCAGGGGGCCATATCACTATGTACAAAATGTACCTGTTCGTAACGATCACGTCATTGTGTAGAAGCTCTACATATCCCCAGTCACCCAGTTTTTGTGCAGTGTTTTGGCATTTAGCATGACCATGTGCCACCATTTTTCATCACATGGTATTTCCCCATTGAACATATAGAATTTTATGAACACAGTGTTGTCATCTTGAAGAAATAATCTGAAACAGCTCGGAGTCTGTTCCATCCAGTGTGCCGTGAAACATATGCGTAACACACACACACGCACACACACATACACGCGCGCGCGTGCGCGTGCTTACTCATTCACACACACACATGCTCACACACATAGCGCACACGCACATACACACGCACGCACACACATTTACACACACTCATTCATAAGGGCGCACTCATTAACACAACACAGCACACACACATACACGAACACACTCATACGCGCGCGCACACACACCACCACCACCACCATCACTACCACACCACAACACACACACACACACACACACACACACACACACACACACACACATAACGCACACACATTCACACACGAACACCACACCAAACCACAACACACACACATACACACATGCACCACAAACACACACATAACGCGCGCACACACACACACACACACACACACACACACACCCCTCCACAACACATGCACACATGAGAGAGAGAGAGAGAGAGAGAGAGAGAGAGAGAGAGAGAGAGAAGAGAGAGAAACTGAAACTGAAACTGAAACTGAAACTGAAACTGTTTATTGTCATTACCCGAAAAGGTCTTTTGACAAGGGGGATAACAATTTTCCAGTAGTGCGACACATAATCCACTCTTTGTATGTGCGCAAATTCTTCACACATAATCAAAAAAAAAATATCGAACATCCATTCCTTGAACAGTCGAACATATTCAAATCATATATAATGAACAATCATCCATTTTACCACTACTACATAATGCAAAGAAAAGAACAACAAAAAAATATCAGAACAGTGTTCCCACATTCAGGCCAATAATTTGTCTAGGTTTAGACAAACCAAAATCTTTTTCACACACCCACACCCACACACACTCATACGCATCCATATACGCTCACACGCTCGTGCGCACACACACACACATCAAAACTGTAATATGATGAAACATCTGGGCTAGACCACCCAAACCTTACATTTAGTGATAATAATATAATCTTCACATAACTGCCCCAAAATACTCTGTTAACAAGGGACATCACTATGCCTTTTATTTATTTGTTTTTTGTTTTTTTTTGTTTTTTTGTTTTTGTTAACATGTATAGTAGACCCTTAAGTGTCTATATACCCTTTCAATATCCACTTCTAACATATTCTACAAATATACCATTATTTTCATATTATTAGCTACTCTTAAATTATCGGCAAACAAAGCAAAATAAAGCAAATGAAAACAGCTCTTTACAAAACAGCTCTTTTGTGGCCATGCATGTGTGTGTGTGTGTGTGTGTGTGTGTGTGTGTGTGTGTGTGTGTGTGTGTGTGTGTTTGTGTGTGTGTGTGTGTGTGTGTGTGTGTGTGTGTGTGCGTGCGTGCGTGCGTGTGTGCGTGTGTGTCTTTTCGGCGCTTGGATTTGATTTTGTCGAGATTTGCGCTGTATAGATATTGTAGTTGTTATGTATGCATGTGCGTACGTATGTATGTATGTATGTATACGCTTAGATTTATGTATGTATGTATGTATGCATGTATACGCTCAGCTTAGATTTATGTATGTAAGTATGTAAGCATGTATGTATCCATGTATACGCTCATATGTATGTAGGTATGTGTGCATGTATACGCTCAGCGCTTAGATTTGATTTTGTCAAGATTTTGCGCTATATAAATAAAATATATTATTATTATTATAAACAGAGTCTATAATAAAACGGCTTCTTTTGGAGTTAACGTGATATAGCCCACATCAGTCAAAAGAGATTAAATTAATCCCAGTATGATATTGTCTAGCACTATTGTCGGGCTTGTAAGTGTTTATGTCTTATTTTTTGTGCTTCCGCAATGTATAGTGCCACTGATTTGATTATGACTTCGTCATCAGATGACAAAATAGATACAACATCTTGTCTTTTGGCCATGTCGGATTCAAAAACTTTGCATTTTCCACGTATTGTGTCAAAAATTTGGCATTGGAATAAAAAGTGTTTTTCATTATCGACATTGTTTCCACATAAGGGGCAAGGATATACTGTGGACGTCCCAGGTTGAAACCAATTTTTATTTGCATTGAAACCAAGTGTTCTTAATCTAAATCTTGCGTAATTAGTTCTTTGCCATTTATCCGTAACAACACTGAGATATTTTTCGGTTTGAAAAACATCTTTAAATGAGAAGAACCAACTATATTTTTCTTTGTTTTCCATATCTGAGTGCCAATTTTGTTTAAACGAACAAATAAGCCTGTCTTTAAATTCATTAATAAACTGACACTCACTTCCTACTCCCTGGGACAACCACACGATTCCAAACCCAAGTTCTGATAAAGCCTTTTTTACCTGATAGGCCCAGTTCTGTTTTCCTATTTCCATTTGAGTAACCATCATTTCATATGCCTGTTTACATAACCGAGATTGTGGAAGCCTTAATAATTTCAACCAGTATTTAATACTCTTCACAAAGGTTCTAATGTATAAAGGATATCTTCCAGTTTCTCCATATAAAACAGTATTAGAAGAGTGAATTGGTACAGCCAAAAAACGTTTTATAGCATATGTATGCACTTTTTCCATATGTGGATTTACAGTAAGACCCCATACTTCAGCTGCATATGTAAGTAAAGGTTCTATCTGTGTATCAAACATTTTCCAATATAAATTACAATCAATAGAATTGAGCTTCCGTAAGGATTTTAGAATTTCAATAACACCTTTTTTCCATTTATTACAAGATTCTTCCCATGCATAATTTAAACTTAATTTTGTCGAAAATATTATTCCTAAGTATTTATAAGAATTAACAACTTTAACCTCGTTAATTCCATAGAACCATTTTTCGTGTTTTGATAAATGTCCACCCTTCCTGAAAATCATAATATTAGTTTTATCCATGTTAACTGTTAAAGCTAGTCGATCCGATTCTTCCTTTAAGACATTTAACTGGTTTTGTAAGCCTTTGACTGTACCAGAGAGAAGAATAACATCGTCTGCAAACAGCAATAGGAATATCTCAATAACCCCAGGGATAATTTGAATGCCATGCCTGCCTTTTCTTGACAGTTCCACTGCTAATTCATTAATGAAAAATGAAAACAATTGAGGACTCAATTGACACCCCTGTTTCACTCCTTTAGGGCATTCAAAATAATCTGAATATACACACTTCTCACGCACGCATGCAAACACTGAGTTATAAACTCCTCTTAGGGCCATATATAATTTTCCATTCACACCACTTTTACGTAATATATTCCAAAGATTATTACGATTCACAGAATCGAATGCCTTCCTAAAATCCACAAATGCAACATAAAGTTTCTTATTTAAAAGTAAATGCTTCTGCACAAGGGAGTAAAGTGTGAAAATATGATCAATTGTACTGTATTTTGCTCTAAATCCAGCTTGTTCTTCAACTATTTTCTCTTCTTTTTCTGCCCACTTTGTTAATCTCTTATTCAAAATATATGTATAAACTTTACTCACTCTACTTGTTAGAGCGACTCCTCTATAATTATCTGGATTATTCACATCTCCTTTTTTATGAATTGGGATTATTATGGACTTTGCCCATTCTGACGGAAAAATGCCATTATCAAAAAGCTTGTTACATAAATGGACAAGGAAATCAATTACATTAGCATTTGCATGTTTTAACATTTCGCTGATTATTTGATCTGGTCCTGCGCTCTTTCCTGCTTTCAAATGCCTGATACTCGCAGTCACTTCTTCTTTAGTTATAGGCTCATTGAAAAGTGGCTCAAAATTATTTTCTTCCTCTACTATATTACTCTCTTGTGCAGTATTTCCCCCGATATCATTGAAAACACTGCAGAAATGATTGTACCATTGTTCAATAGAGATTTCATTGTACACAAAGGCCTTTCTATTAACAGATCTTATTATTGACCAGAATGTCCTGGAGTCATTGATGGAATCTTTGAGTGTTCTTATTTTCTTATCTTCGTATTCCCTTTCTTTCGTTTTCCTTAGTTTAACA
>JAPXFY010000160.1:22500-57500 GCA_030674185.1 Monoplex corrugatus | reverse complement strand
ACTGACCTGTAAAGATTGAATGCGTGTCTGGTACTGCTATTATTACTGAAACGTCTTAGCGAACAACACGTGCACGCTTAACAAAACACAGCACACACTACACACACACACACACACACACACACACACACACACACACACACACACACACGCACGCACGCACGCACGCACGCACACACACAGAGAGAGAGAGAGAGAGAGAGAGAGAGAGAGAGAGAGAGAGAGAGAAGCATCCGTCTGTTCACCTGCTCAAGGCACCAGTCATGTAGGATAAAGCAATTGTCTGGGAAAAAGTAGATAAGGTGACATGTTTTGATACATATATCTGTTACTACAGTATACTATCACACACATGTACATCTAAAGGTGACATGTTCTGATACATATATCTGTTACTACAGTATACTATCACACACATGTACATCTAAAGGTGACATGTTTTGATACATATATCTGTTACTACAGTATACTATCACACACATGTACATCTAAAGGTGACATGTTTTGATACATATATCTGTTACTACAGTATCAAATCTTTGTTTGTATGTAAATTAAAATCTTTGTTTGTATGTAAATTGTGATGTATGATATGCGAATAGCTCATAATTTGTGAGGAATTTTGATTGTCAAGATATTAATGCTGTAATACTGAAGTTGTAATGTTTTTCCTGTATATGGATTAGAATTTTTCTGTTTTTATCTTCATTCAAAATATTGATTATAATTTTATGTACAACTATTGCATGCATAAACACACACACACGCATGCAAACATAGCACACGCACACACACACACACCACTCTCTCTCTCTCTCTCTCTCTCTCACACCACACACACACACACACACACACACACACACACACACACACACACACACACACACACACACATTCTTACAAATACACGCGCACAGCAACGCACACGCACGCACACACACATGTACACACACACGTACGCAAGCACACACACGCAGCAATATATAAACACAGTATGCCTCTTTATTCATATGAAAAATCTGTTAATCTTTCTTCATTACATAAGTCAGTGTTTAAATTTTAATATTCTGTGGTTTCTTATGTGTCTTCTTACTTGTATAGCTTTAATGTTTGTTGTTATCTTATTGTGTACGTAATTGTGAACATTTTTTATCACCTTTTGCCTTTCTTGCGAAATGTAAAGCGCTGGTGAGCATGTTTTTATATGGAATATGCGCTATGCAAATAAACATTATTATTATTATTATCACACATGTACATCGAAAGGTGACATGTTTTATTACATATATCTGTTACTACAGTATACTATCACACATGTACATCTAAAGGTGACATGTTTTGATACATATATCTGTTACTACAGTATCACACATGTACATATAAAGGTGATATGTTTTGATACATCTATCTGTTACTACAGTATCACACATGTACATCTAAAGGTGACATGTTTTGATACATATATCTGTTACTACAGTACCACACATGTACATCTAAAGGTGACATGTTTTGATACATATATCTGTTACTAGAGTATCACACATGTACATCTAAAGGTGACATGTTTTGATACATATATCTGTTACTACAGTATACTATCACACACATGTACATCTAAAGGTGACATGTGTTGATACATATATCTGTTACTACAATATCACACACACACATGTACATCTAAAGGTGACATGTTTTGATACATATATCTGTAACTACAGTATCACACACACACACATGTACATCTAAAGGTGACATGTTTTATACATATATCTGTTACTACAGTATCACACATGTGCATCTAAAGGTGACATGTTTTGATACATATATCTGTTACTACAGTATACTATCACACACATGTACATCTAAAGGTGACTTGTTTTGATACATATATCTGTTACTACGTCGTACAGTATCACACATGTACATCTAAAGTGACATGTTTTTTTTTTACATATATCTGTTACTACAGTATACTATCACACACATGTACATCTAAAGGTGACATGTTTTGATACATATATCTGTTACTACAGTATCACACATGTACATCTAAAGGTGACATGTTTTATTACATATATCTGTTACTACAGTATCACACACATGTACATCTAAAGGTGACATGTTTTATTACATATATCTGTTACTACAGTATCAGTATCACACACATGTACATCTAAAGGTGATATATTTTATTACATATATCTGTTACTACAGTATCACACATGTACATCTAAAGGTGACATGTTTTGATACATATATCTGTTACTACAGTATCACACATGTACATCTAAAGGTGACATGTTTTATTACATATATCTGTTACTACAGTATCACACACATGTACATCTAAATGTGACATGTTTTATTACATATATCTGTTACTACAGTATCAGTATCACACACATGTACATCTAAAGGTGATATATTTTATTACATATATCTGTTACTACAGTATCACACATGTACATCTAAAGGTGACATGTTTTGATACATATATCTGTTACTACAGTATCACATATGTACGTCTAAAGGTGACATGTTTTATTACATATATCTGTTACTACAGTATCACACATGTACATCTAAAGGTGATATATTTTGTTACATTTTTCTGTTACTACAGTATCACACACATGTACATCTAAAGATGACATGTTTTGATACATATATCTGTTACTACAGTATCACACATGTACATCTAAAGGTGACATGTTTTATTACATATATCTGTTACTACAGTATCACACATATGTACATCTAAAGGTGTCATGTTTTGATACATATATCTGTTACTACAGTATCATCCATGTACATTTAAAGGTGACATGTTTTGATACATATATCTGTTACTACAGTATACTATCACACACATGTACATCTAAAGGTGACATGTTTTGATACATATATCTGTTACTACAGTATACTATCACACAAATGTACATCAAAAGGTGACATGTTTTGATACATATCTCTGTTACTACAGTATACTATCACACACATGTACATCTAAAGGTGACATGTTTTGATACATATATCTGTTACTACAGTATACTATCACACACATGTACATCTAAAGGTGACATGTTTTGATACATGTATCTGTTACTACAGTATCACACACACACATGTACATCTAAAAATGACATGTTTTATACATATATCTGTTACTACAGTATCACACATGTACATCTAAAGGTGACATGTTTTGATACATATATCTGTTACCACAGTATCACACGCATGTACATCTAAAGGTGACATGTTTTATTACATATATCTGTTACTACAGTATACTATCACACACATGTACATCTAAAGGTGACATGTTTTGATACATATATCTGTTACTACAGTATACTATCACACACATGTACATCTAAAGGTGACATGTTTTGATACATATATCTGTTACTACAGTATCAAATCTTTGTTTGTATGTAAATTCAAATCTTTGTTTGTATGTATATTGTGATGTATGATATGCGAATAGCTCATAATTTGTGAGGAATTTTGATTGTCAAGATATTAATGATGTAATACTGAAGTTGTTATGTTTTTCCTGTATATGGATTAGAATTTTTCTGTTTTTATCTTCATTCAAAATATTGATTATAATTTTATGTACAACTATTGCATGCATAAACACACACACACGCATGCAAACATAGCACACGCACACACACACACACACTCTCTCTCTCTCTCTCTCACACACACACACACACACACACACAACACACACACATTCTTACAAATACACGCGCACAGCAACGCACACGCACGCACACACACATGTACACACACACGTACGCAAGCACACACACGCAGCAATATATAAACACAGTATGCCTCTTTATTCATATGAAAAATCTGTTAATCTTTCTTCATTACATAAGTCAGTGTTTAAATTTTAATATTCTGTGGTTTCTTATGTGTCTTCTTACTTGTATAGCTTTAATGTTTGTTGTTATCTTATTGTGTACGTAATTGTGAACATTTTTTATCACCTTTTGCCTTTCTTGCGAAATGTAAAGCGCTGGTGAGCATGTTTTTATATGGAATATGCGCTATGCAAATAAACATTATTATTATTATTATCACACATGTACATCGAAAGGTGACATGTTTTATTACATATATCTGTTACTACAGTATACTATCACACATGTACATCTAAAGGTGACATGTTTTGATACATATATCTGTTACTACAGTATCACACATGTACATCTAAAGGTGACATGTTTTGATACATATATCTGTTACTACAGTATCACACACACACGTACATCTAAAGGTGACATGTTTTGATACATATAACTGTTACTACAGTATCACACATGTACATCTAAAGGTGACATGTTTTATTACATATATCTGTTACTACAGAATACTATCACACACATGTACATCTAAAGGTGACATGTTTTATTACATATATCTGTTACTACAGTATCACACACATGTACATCTAAAGGGACATGTTTTATTACACATATTTGTTACTACAGTATCACACATGTACATCTAAAGGTGACATGTTTTATGCATATATCTGTTACTACAGTATACTATCACACACATGTACATCTAAAGGTGACATGTTTTGATACATATATCTGTTACCACAGTATACTATCACAAACATGTACATCTAAAGGTGACATGTTTTGATACATATATCTGTTACTACAGTATCACACACACACATGTACATCTAAAGGTGACATGTTTTGATACATATATCTGTTACTACAGTATACTATCACACATGTACATCTAAAGGTGACATGTTTTGATACATATATCTGTTACTACAGTATCACACACACACACACACATGTACATCTAAAGGTGACATGTTTTATACATATATCTGTTACTACAGTATCACACATGTACATTTATAGGTGACATGTTTTATTACATATATCTGTTACTACAGTATCACACACATGTACATCTAAAGGTGACATGATTTGTTACATATATCTGTTACTACAGTATCACACACATGTACATATAAAGGTGATATGTTTTGATACATCTATCTGTTACTACAGTATCACACATGTACATCTAAAGGTGACATGTTTTGATACATATATCTGTTACTACAGTATCACACATGTACATCTAAAGGTGACATGTTTTGATACATATATCAGTTACTAGAGTATCACACATATACATCTAAAGGTGACATGTTTTGATACATATATCTGTTACTACAGTATACTATCACACACATGTACATCTAAAGGTGACATGTGTTGATACATATATCTGTTACTACAGTATCACACACACACACACTGTACATCTAAAGGTGACATGTTTTATACATATATCTGTTACTACAGTATCACACATGTACATCTAAAGGTGACATGTTTTGATACATATATCTGTTACTACAGTATACTATCACACACATGTACATCTAAAGGTGACATGTTTTGATACATGTATCTGTTACTACAGTATCACACACACACATGTACATCTAAAAATGACATGTTTTATAGATATATCTGTTACTACAGTATCACACGCATGTACATCTAAAGGTGACATGTTTTATTACATATATCTGTTACTACAGTATACTCACACACATGTACATCTAAAGGTGACATGTTTTGATACATATATCTCTTACTACAGTATCACACATGTACATCTTAAGGTGACATGTTTTGATACATATATCTGTTACTACAGTATCAAACATGTACATCTAAAGGTGACATGTTTTGATACATATATCTGTTACTACAGTATCACACATATACATCTAAAGGTGACATGTTTTGATACATATATCTGTTACTACAGTATCACACACGTACATCTAAAGGTGACATGGTTTATTACATATAGGTAGAAAGAAACTCTAGGGAGAGCTAGACAACAGAAGGTCTTCAGAGAAGTAACCCCCTTTAGACAAGTGTTTCGGCCCTGAATTCCTTACACTCTCGGGGGGCCGGGCCACATCCAGGTCATGACTCCTGGATGCCCTTCTGCTGTTGTCTATTTTTTTTTTTTTTTTTTTTTTTTTTTTTTTCCCACGCCGGGGATCGAACCTGGGCGATTCTGCGCTTCAGAACTGCGGTACGCGGTTTTACCAATGTGCTAACGGGGCACACATCATCTGTAGGGAATTTAATCCTTATGAAGTTCACTTTTTTCGTTCCTCCTTGCCCAGATCCAGCTTGAGCTCCTTTCTGCTGCCTCTGCCATCGCTTTAAGGGCTCTAGTCCTCTTCTTCCCAGAAATAGCGAGTTGTTTCATGAGATCATAAGCGGAGGTGCCCACAAACCCTCTTGCCCCGACCTCTATGGCGAAGATTTTGACCCGCAGACCTGCTTTCTTCAGGGTGCTGGCAAGACCGGCGTATTTTTCGGTCTTGTAGATATGTGCTTCTTCCATTCTGCTTTCGTATGGCACAGTGAGTTCTATCAGAATCACTTGTTTCGAGGAGTCAGAGTGGAGAGCGATGTCTGGTCTCATGCCTGTCTTGCTGATGACATCTGGGTAATTTCTTCACTCTGGGAGGTCTGCTGTACACTCCCAGTCGACTGCTCCATCCAGAAGACCCTTTGGCAATGTGCTGGTTGTCATAGCACTTTCGGGCCAGACCTGTTTCCCTCCTGCTTTGTAGAACGTTGTCATAGCAATTGGTGCGTTTGGGGTCATGGTTTTTTCGCTAACCACATCTGTGATCACTTTCAGAACTTGGTTGTGCCTCCATGTATACCTTCCTTGGGCTAGCGCTACTTTGCAAGAGCTTAGGACATGTTCCACTGTTTGTTTCTTCTGACAGAGCGGACATGCTGGGTCGTCTGCTTTCCCCCATTTCACTAAGTTTGCATTCGAGGGGAGCAGGTCATATACAGATCTGAGGAGGAAGCTTATCCTTAGAGGAGCCATGTGCCACATATCGTTCCAGCTGAGACTTCTTTGGAGTGCACTGTCCCATGTTGTCCATTGCCCCTGTTGACCTTGCTGGACTGCCTTCTGCACTCTTTTGACATCTTCTTCTTCCTTCAACTCCTGTATGATCATGTCTCTTTTTTCCTTCCCTTTGGCTTTGGACCACCACTGCATTTTTGTTGCTCCCAGTCCCTGTCTGTTGGTTTGCGTGTGTCCAATTATTTCTTTGATGCTGAGGTTTCTCTTGGCATTGTTTACAGCCTCTTGGACTTTCCACTTTCTGCCAGTTCTCAGCTTTGGATGAACTGATCTCACGATATTGTCTTCCGATTCCTCCAGCATGCTCAACAGTCTTGCTTTTTCAACTTTGTATTCCTCCACTATGGATTTGAGAGGTAGCTTCAGCATTGCTTGACGACAGTAGAATGCAACATCAGTGAGACCAGGTGGGACACCGAGCCATTTTCTTGTGTATTTGTTGATTTTGGCTTCCATTGCTTCCACTGTGCTGGTGCAAATGTCATAGATTAGCAGTGGCCACAGCAGCTTTGGTATCAGCATGAACTGTAGACACCAGACTTTGTATTTGCCTGGCAGTCCGCAGTTATCTATTTTCTTCAGGCCTTCTTCTGCTGTTTGCTTGGTTTCACATCCCCTTTGTGTGTCTTTCAGGGCGTCATCATACCATCTTCCGAGACTTTTTACTGGCTCTTCTGTGACAGTGGGGATGGCTTGGTTGGCTACCATGAATTTGACTGAATCTGCCACTTTTCCTTTTCGCAGTGAGAGACTTCGGGATTTCTTAGGTTTGAACCTCATTCTTGAAGAGGCCACCAGCTCATCCAGCTGCTTTAAGATTTGGTGTGTCTCTTCCTCATCCGTGGACAAGACTGTTGTGTCATCCATGAAAGCTTTCAGAGGAGGCATCTGGTATCCATCTCCCAGATTCACTGGACCTGAACTCTTCATTGCAGCTTTCAAGATGACTTCCATTGCCAACACGAACAGTATGGGAGAGATTGCACAGCCCATTGCAATGCCCACCTCTAGGTCTATCCAGTCCGTGGTGTATTCTTTGGTAGAGAACCGCATTGAGAACCCTTGGAAATACTTCCTCAGCATTGTTCGGATGTTTTCTGGGATGTGATACATTTCAAGAGCCAGCTGGATCATATCGTGTGGAACTGATCCATATGCATTCGCCAGATCCAGCCAAACTACGTCAATGTCTCTCTTCTCTGTTCTTGCTTTTTGGATGGCATCCCAAATCAACGTGGCATGTTCCAAGCATCCAGGCATTCCTGGTATGCCTCCCTTTTGGACTGACATATCCAGATACTTGTTTTCAGTCAGGTATTTTGTCAATCTTGCTGCCATAACAGAGAAGAAGATTTTCCCCTCGACGTTCAGAAGTGATATTGGCCTGAACTGATTGATGCTGCTGGAGTTCTGCTCCTTCGGAATGTACACTCCTTCAGCTCTCATCCATTGGTCGCTGATCTTCTGGTTCCTCCATGCTGATCGAATCATCTTGTGGAGCCACTCGAGCACTTTTGGGCATTTCTTGTAGAGCAGGTATGGTATTCCGTTTGGTCCAGGTGCTGACTTGGCTCTGGCTTTCTTTACTACGTTCTTCACTTCATCCAGTGTTGGTGGTTTGTTATTGAATTTTCCTTCTGGCGCTGCAGGCCAAACCAGATTCTGGATTTCAAGTGGTGCCTCGCGCTGAGAATCGGAATATGTTTCCCTGAGATGCTGCTCTAGGGTTTCCTTGCCCACTGTGAGAGTCCCTGATTTGGGTTGTTCAAACAGCTTTCTTGAAAAGTCAAAGGGATCTTTGAAGAAACGATCTTGAGTCTTCTTCTTTTTGCTTTTTCTTCGCCTTGCTGATTCCACTTTGCTGAGAGCATTGTGTTTGGCCTTCAGATCTTTCCAGAGTTCCAGGAGCCCTTGCTTCTCGAATTCTGAGGCAGTTTTCATTCGCTTTTTAAGCTTCCTTTTCTCCCTCCGGATGCTCTCCATCTGTTGCTGTCTTCTGGATTTCTGGGGAGGCGTTTTTGTCTTTGGCTGCTTCACTCCATAAGTGTCCCTGCAGATAGAGTATATGATGTCTCCGTATGTGTCAAGTTTGTGTTCCAGCGTACTGTTCCCTATTAGCGCATTCAGCTTAAGGACAAGTTCCTCATCTAATTTCTCCCATTGTTCTTTTGCACCGGCAGGCGGCAAATTGAGTTTTCCACGTTTGGCGTTAAGAGCTTGTGCAAAATCCGCATCAGAACCGTCAGCGTGGATGTCCTTGGCACTATGGTTTAATTCCTGGCCTTGGTCATCCAACGTCTCACCTGCTATCGCAGTGCGCTGCTGCTGGTTCGTATGTGTCTTCAAACAGCCCATTTTTGTCCTGTGGATCTTCATGCCGCGTTTGGTGGTGAATCTCCTTCCACACGCACACGGAAATTCCAACTGGTCATTAATCATGGTCCGTTGTGCGTTTCCAGTCGTGATGGAGTCAGTGCCGATGGATTCATCATTCTCTCCCCCTTTCGGTGAATCCTGGGAGCATCTTTCATTTGAAAAACTCGTGGCATGTTATCAAAGGCAAGGTGGGAAGCCAACCCACAAAGCCCGCAGATCTAGTCTTTCCCAGTGTCCTTCGGTCTTTCCCGAATGTCCTCCGAACTATTCCCGGAAGTCAATGGACTGACCATGTGCAGGTAGAAAGAAACTCTAGGGAGAGCTAGACAACAGAAGGTCTTCAGAGAAGTAACCCCCTTTAGACAAGTGTTTCGGTCATGAATTCCTTACACTCTCGGGGGGCCGGGCCACATCCAGGTCATGACTCCTGGATGCCCTTCTCCTGTTGTCTATTTTTTTTATTTTTTTTTTTATATCTGTTACTACAGTATACTATCACACACATGTACATCAAAAGGAGACATGTTTTGATACATATATCTGTTACTACAGTATACTATCACACACATGTACATCAAAAGGAGACATGTTTTGATACATATATCTGATACTACAGTATACTATCACACACATGTACATCAAAAGGAGACATGTTTTGATACATATATCTGTTTCTACAGTATACTATCACACACATGTACATCAAAAGGAGACATGTTTTGATACATATATCTGTTTCTACAGTATACTATCACACACATGTACATCAAAAGGAGACATGTTTTGATACATATATCTGTTACTACAGTATACTATCACACACATGTACATCAAAAGGAGACATGTTTTGATACATATATCTGTTACTACAGTATCACACATACACATGTACATCAAAAGGTGACATGTTTTATTACATATATATGTTATTACAGTATACTGTTATACACATATACATCTAAAGGTGACATGTTTTGTTACATACAGCTGTTACTACAGTATCACACATACACATGTACATATAGAGGTGACATGTTTTATTACATATCTATGTTACTACAGTATACTATTACACACATGTACATCTAAAGGTGACATGTTTTGATACATATATCTGTTACTACAGTATCACACATGTACATCTAAAGGTGACATGTTTTGTTACATATATCTGTTACTACAGTATCACACATAAACATGTATATCTAAAGGTGACATGTTTTATTACATATATCTGTTACTACAATATACTATCACACACATGTGCACCTAAACGTGACATGTTTTATTACATATATCTGTTATTACAGTATCAGTATCACATACATGTACATCAAAATGTGACATGTTTTGATACATATATCTGTTTCTACAGTATACTATCACACACATGTAAATCTAAAGGTGACATGTTTTGATACATATATCCGTTACTACAGTATACTATCACACACATGTACATCTAAAGGTGACATGTTTTGATACATATATCTGTTACTACAGTATCACACACACACATGTACATCTAAAAATGACATGTTTTATACATATATCTGTTACTACAGTTTCACACATGTACATCTAAAGGTGACATGTTTTGATACATATATCTGTTACTACAGTATCACACACATGTACATCTAAAGGTGACATGTTTTATTACATATATCTGTTACTACAGTATACTATCACACACATGTACATCTAAAGGTGACATGTTTTGATACATATATCTGTTACTACAGTATCACACATGTACATCTAAAGGTGACATGTTTTGATACATATATCTGTTACTACAGTATCACACTTGTACATCTAAAGGTGACATGTTTTGATACATATATCTGTTACTACAGTATCACACATATACATCTAAAGGTGACATGTTTTGATACATATATCTGTTACTACAGTATCACACATGTACATCTAAAGGTGACATGTTTTGATACATATATCTGTTACTACAGTATCACACATAAACATGTATATCTAAAGGTGACATGTTTTATTACATATATCTGTTACTACAATATACTATCACACACATGTGCATCTAAACGTGACATGTTTTATTACATATATCTGTTATTACAGTATCAGTATCACATACATGTACATCAAAAGGTGACATGTTTTGATACATATATCTGTTTCTACAGTATACTATCACACACATGTAAATCTAAAGGTGACATGTTTTGATACATATATCCGTTACTACAGTATACTATCACACACATGTACATCTAAAGGTGACATGTTTTGATACATATATCTGTTACTACAGTATCACACACACACATGTACATCTAAAAATGACATGTTTTATACATATATCTGTTACTACAGTTTCACACATGTACATCTAAAGGTGACAGGTTTTGATACATATATCTTTTACTACAGTATCACGCACATGTACATCTAAAGGTGACATGTTTTATTACATATATCTGTTACTACAGTATACTATCACACACATGTACATCTAAAGGTGACATGTTTTGATACATATATCTGTTACTACAGTATCACACATGTACATCTAAAGGTGACATGTTTTGATACATATATCTGTTACTACAGTATCACACTTGTACATCTAAAGGTGACATGTTTTGATACATATATCTGTTACTACAGTATCACACATATACATCTAAAGGTGACATGTTTTGATGCATATATCTGTTACTACAGTATCACAAATGTACATCTAAAGGTGACATGTTTTATTACATATATCTGTTATTATAGTATACTATCACACACATGTACATCAAAAGGAGACATGATTTGATGCATATATCTGTTACTACAGTATCACACATACACATGTACATCAAAAAGTGACATGTTTTATTACATATATATGGTATTACAGTATACTAATACACACATGTACATCTAAAGGTGACATGTTTTGATACATATACCTATTACTACAGTATCACACATGTACATCTAAAGGTGACATATTTTGTTACATATATCTGCTACTACAGTATCACACATACACATGTACATCTAAAGGTGACATGTTTTATTACATATATATGTTACTACAGTATACTATTACACACATGTACATCTAAAGGTGACATGTTTTGAAACATACATCTGTTACTACAGTATGACACATGTACATCTAAAGGTGACATGTTTTGTTACATATATCTGTTACTACAGAATCACACATACACATATACATCTAAAGGTGACATGTTTTGATACATATAGCTGTTACTACAGTATACTATCACACACATGTACATCTAAAGGTGATATTTTTTATTACATATATCTGTTACTACAGTATCACACACACACATGTACATCTAAAGGTGAGATGTTTTGATACATATATCTGTTACTATAGTATCAGACATGTACATCTAAAGGTGACATGTTTTGATACATATATATGTTTCTACAGTATACTATCACACACATGTAATCTAAAGGTGACATGTTTTGATACATATATCTGTTACTACAGTATCACACATGTACATCTAAAGGTGTCATGTTTTGATACATATATCTGTTACTACAGTATCACACATGTACATCTAAAGGTGACATGTTTTGATACATATATCTCTTACTACAGTATCACACATGTACATCTAAAGGTGACATGTTTTGATACATATATCTGTTACTACAGTATCAAACATGTACATCTAAAGGTGACATGTTTTGATACATATATCTGTTACTACAGTATCACACATATACATCTAAAGGTGACATGTTTTGATACATATATCTGTTACTACAGTATCACATATGTACATCTAAAGGTGACATGGTTTATTACATATATCTGTTACTACAGCATACTATCACACACATGTACATGAAAAGGAGACATGCTTTGATACATATATCTGTTACTACAGTATCACACATACACATGTACATCAAAAGGTGACATGTTTTATTACATATATATGTTATTACAGTATACTATTATCCACATGTACATCTAAAGGTGACATGTTTTGTTACATATAGCTGTTACTACAGTATCACACATACACATGTACATCTAAAGGTGACATGTTTTATTACATATAAATGTTACTGCAGTATGCTATTACACACATGTACATCTAAAGGTGACATGTTTTGATACATATATCTGTTACTACAGTATCACACATGTACATCTAAAGGTGACATGTTTTGTTACATATATCTGTTACTACAGTAACACACATACACATATACATCTAAAGGTGACATGTTTCATTACATATATCTGTTACTACAGTATACTATCACATACATGTACATCTAAAGGTGACATGTTTTATTACATATATCTGTTACTACAGTATCACACACACACATGTACATCTAAAGGTGACATGTTTTGATACATATATCTGTTACTACAGTATCACACATGTACATCTAAAGGTGACATATTTTGATACATATATTATCACACACATGTACATCTAAAGGTGACATGTTTTGATACATATATTATTATTATTATTATTATTACATGAATAAACGCCTTTCCATAAAATGCTCAACGCGTTTTACATAAAATCTTAATTAAAACATGCATTACAAATAGAAGCTGAATAAGACATTTAACTAATTAAAACAAATCAGAGAGCATACAAAGATATTCCAACATATCATGTTCACGTTCACAACACACACACACACACACACACACACACACACACACACACACACACACACACACACACACACACACACACACACACACACACACACACACACACACACACACACACACACACTCACACCCATACACACACACAAAAATTAAAATTAAAATATATAATCAGAAGAATAAACTTAAAAAACACCAATAATAGACACAGTCATGCCAAGGACTAGAAAAGGTTAAAAACAGTCATTTTGTACTTCAGCACCAATGCCGTGGAAGTTACTCTGCAACCAGATACTTTTGAAAAAGATGGGTTTTAAGTTCCTTTCTGAAGGTTAAGTAACTATGTTGTTTTCTCAGGTTGAGTGGCAGATTGTTCCATACTGAAGGACCAAAAACAGAGAAAGCGCGTTTGCCAACTGTGGAGAGAGAAAAACGTGGTTCGACTAGTTGAAAAGAATCTCCGGAACGAAGGGTTCGAGTCGGTACATAATGTTGGATCAGTTCAGAAAGATATGGTGGTGCAGTGACTGTATCACTTAGACAGCGGAAACAGAGGCAAGCAATCTTGAAGTCTATTCTGGCTTTGATGGGGAGCCAGTGAAGGGATTTCAGCAGTGGATTTGCACTGTCAGATTGTTTCTTGTGCAGGATAAGGCGGGCTGCATTATTCTGAATGACCTGAAGCTTTCTAAGTTTGTCATCAGGTAAGCCAGCTAAGAGAGAATTACAGTAATCTAATCTTGACAAAATAAAACAAACTGCAAGCTTCTTCACGGCATCGGTGGTGAGGTAAGGACGAATCTTTGCAATCCTACGGAGCTGAAAGTTTAGGCTACGGCAAAGATTGTTGATATACGCGTCCATTGTTAATGATTCGTCAAGAAACACTCCAAGATTTCTAACAGATGGTGCAAAAGAAAGACTGCAGCCACAGATTGTCATTGTGCATGTTGGTGTTTGTTGTAGTTTATGTTTAGTACCGATTTTTATCAGTTCAGTTTTATCTTCATTCATTTTAAGCTTGTTTGTCATCATCCAGTCACCGACAGCCTCAACACCAGATTGTAAATTGCCAAGCAATGCTGGAAACTCGGCTGGGATGTTGGAATCATACAATTGTGAATCGTCGGCGAAGAAGTGATAGCGAAGACCTGATCGACTTATCACCTGACTCAGAGGCTTGGTGTACATTACGAACAAGACAGGCCCTAACACTGAGCCTTGTGGGACTCCAAACCTGAGCACTGATGGAGAGGAATGATACTTTCCTAAAACAACAGATTGAGTACGGTCCTTAAGGTAGGACCGAAACCAGTCCAAAACGATTGCAGAGCAACCATATGTGGTATGCAGTCTGTTGATAAGTATGTTATGGTCTATTGTATCAAAGGCAGCAGACAAATCCAGCAAAGACAGGAGAGACACATGTCCACGATCAGAAGCATGAAGAAGATCGTTAACGACACGAACAAGTGCCGTTTCTGTACTATGACATTTACGATATGCAGATTGAAATGGCTCAAGTAGGTCGTGGGACTGAAGGTGATGTAACAACTGTTCCAAGACAATACGTTCTAAAACCTTTGATAAAAATGGCAAGTTAGAAACTGGGCGAAAATTTTTCAAGCACTCAGGATCAAGTGTTGACTTTTTAAGAAGTGGTTTCACTAGGGCATGTTTAAAACTATCTGGGACAGTGCCTGTACACAATGACCTGTTCATGATATCAGTTATCAGGGGAACAAGTTCATCAATACATCCAAAAAACAGTGATGCAGGAATGGGATCTAGCTCGCATGATTTCTTGGGCATTTTCATCAGTATTTCTCTCACATTTTCTTGAGACACGCTCTGAAAAACAGAGAGTGCAGATCCAGAGAACCGATCAGCGTCAGCGGTCGTCGAACTGCCAGTTGGAAAACTGTCTCGAATTTGCTCAATTTTGCCAGAAAAGTATTCATTGAATACATATATCTGTTACTACAGTATCACACATGTACATCTATAGGTGACATGTTTTGATACATATATCTGTTACTACAGTATACTATCACACACATGTACAACTAAAGGTGACATGTTTTGATACATATATCTGTTACTACAGTATCAGTATAACACACATGTACATCTAAAGGTGACATTTTTTTATACATATATCTGTTACTACAGTATCAGTATCACACACATGTACATCTAAAGGTGACATGTTTTGATACATATATCTGTTACTACAGTTTCACACATGTACATCTAAAGGTGATAGGTTTTATTACATATATCTGTTACTACAGTATCACACATACACATGTACATCAAAAGGGGACATGTTTAATGACATGTTTTGTTACATATATCTGTTACTACAGTATCACACATAAACATGCATATCTAAAGGTGACATGTTTTATTACATATATCTGTTACTACAGTATACTATCACAAACATGTGCATCTAAACGTGACATGTTTTATTACATATATCTGTTATTACAGTATCAGTATCACATACATGTACATCAAAAGGTGACATGTTTTGATACATATATCTGTTTCTACAGTATACTATCATACACATGTAAATCTAAAGGTAACATGTTTTGATACATATATCTGTTACTACAGTATACTATCACACACATGTACATCTAAAGGTGACATGTTTTGATACATATATCTGTTACTAACGTATCACACACACACATGTATATCTAAAAATGACATGTTTTATTCATATATCTGTTACTACAGTGTCACACATGTACATCTAAAGGTGACATGTTTTGATACATATATCTGTTACTACAGTATCACACACATGTACATCTAAAGGTGACATGTTTTGATATATATATCTGTTACTGCAGTATCACACCACACATGTACATCTAAAGGTGACATGTTTTATTACATATATCTGTTACTACAGTATACTATTACAAACATGTACATCTAAAGGTGACATGTTTTTATACATGTATCTGTTACTGCAGTATCACACATGTACATCTAAAGGTGACATGTTTTGATACATATATCTGTTACTGCAGTATACTATCACACACATGTTCATCGAAAGGTGACATGTTTTGATACATATATCTGTTACTACAGTATACTATCACATACATGTACATCTAAAGGTGACATGTTTTGATACATATATATGTTACTACAGTATCACACACATGTACATCTAATGGTGACATGTTTTGATACATATATCTGTTACTACAGCATCACACATGTACATCTAATGGTGACATGTTTTATTATATATATCTGTTACTACAGTATACTATCACACACATGTACATCTAAAGGTGACATGTTTTATTACATATATCTGTTACTACAGTATCACACACACACATGTACATCTAAAGGTGACATGTTTTGATACATATATCTGTTACTACAGTATACTATCACACACATGTACATCTAAAGGTGACATGTTTTGATACATATATCTGTTACTACAGTATCAAACATGTACATCTAAAGGTGACATTTTTGATACATATATCTGTTACTACAGTATCATCACACACATGTACATCTAAGGTGACATGTTTTGATACATATATCTGTTACTACAGTATCACACATGTACATCAAAGGTGACATGTTTGATACATATATCTGTTACTACAGTATCACACATGTACATCTAAAGGTGACATGTTTTGATACATATATCTGTTACTACAGTAATAAACACACATGTACATCTAAAGGTGACATGTTTTTTATACATATATCTGTTACTACACAGTATCACACACATGTACATCTAAAGGTGACATGTTTTGATACATATATCGTTTACTACAGTATCATACATGTTACAATTCTAAAGGTGACATTTTTGTTACATTATCTATTACTACAGTATCACACATGTACATCTAAAGGTGACATGTTTTATACATATATCGTTACTACAGTATACATCACACATGTCATCTAAAGTGACATGTTTTATTACATATATCTGTTACTACAGTATCACATACATGTACATCTAAAGGTGACATGTTTTGATACATATATCTGTTACTACAGTATACTATCATACACATGTAAATCTAAAGGTGACATGTTTTGATACATATATCTGTTACTACAGTATATATCGTTACTACGTAACACACACATGTTCATCTAAAGGTGACATGTTTTGATACATATATCTGTTACTACAGTATACATCAACACATGTAATCTAAAGGTGACATGTTTTGATACATATATCGTTACTACAGTAATATCACACACATGTCATCTAAAGGTGACATGTTTTGATACATATATCTGTTACTACAGTATCACAACATGTACATCTAAAGGTGACATGTTTTGATACATATATCTGTTACTAATCACACACATGTACATCTAAAGGTGACATGTTTTGATACATATATCTGTTACTACAGTATCTACTACACACACATGTACATCTAAAGGTGACATGTTTTATATATCTTATATATCTGTATTAATGACATGTATAACTATTCACACATGTACATCTAAAGGTGACATGTTTTGATACATATATCTGTTACTACAGTATCACAACATGTACATCTAAAGGTGACATGTTTTGATACATATATCTGTTACTACAGTATACTACACACACATGTACATCTAAAGGTGACATGTTTTGATACATATATCTGTTACTACAGTATTACAACATGTACATCTAAAGGTGACATGTTTTTGATACATATATCTGTTATACAGTATCACACATGTACATCTAAGGTGAAATGTTTTGATACATATATCTGTTACTACAGTATACTATCACACACATGTCATCTGAAAGGTGACATGTTTTGATACATATATCTGTTACTACAGTATATCCACACATGTACATCTAAAGGTGACATGTTTTGATACATATATCTGTTACTACAGCTATCCACACATGTCATCAAAGGTGAATGTTTTGATACATATATCTGTTACTACAGTATACTATCACAACAATGTCATCTAAAGGTGACATGTTTTATACATTATTGTTACTACAGTATCACACACATGTACATCTAAAGGTGACATGTTTTGATACATATATCTGTTACTACAGTATCACACAATGTACATCTAAAGGTGACATGTTTTATATATATATCTGTTACTACAGTATACTATCACAACATGTACATCTAAAGGTGACATGTTTTATACATATATCTGTTACTACAGTATCACACACAACATGTACATCTAAAGGTGACATGTTTTGATCATATATCTGTTACTACAGTATCACACATGTACATCTAAAGGTGACATGTTTTGATACATATATCTGTTACTACAGTATCAAACATGTACATCTAAAGGTGATATGTTTTGATACATATATCTGTTACTACAGTATACTATCACAAACATGTACATCTAAAGGTGACATGTTTTATTACATGTATCTGTTACTACAGTGTCACACATGTACATCAAAAGGTGACATGTTTTGATACATATATCTGTTACTACAGTATCACACATGTACATCTAAAGGTGACATGTTTTGATACATATATCTGTTACTACAGTATACTATCACACATGTACATCAAAATGTGACATGTTTTGATGCATATATCTGTTACTACACTATCACACACATGTACATCTAAAGGTGACATGTTTTATTACATATATCTTTTACTACAGTATCACACATGTACATCTAAAGGTGACATGTTTTGATACATATATCTGTTTCTACAGTATCACACATGTACATCTAAAGGTGTCACGTTTTATTTCATATATCTGTTACTACAGTATCACACACATTTACATCTAAAGGTGACATGTTTTGATACATATATCTGTTACTACAGTATCACACACACATGTACATCTAAAGGTGACATGTTTTATTACATATATCTGTTACTACAGTATCACACACACATGTACATCTAAAAGTGACATGTTTTGATACATATATCTGTTACTACAGTATACTATCAAACACATGTACATCTAAAGGTGACATGTTTTTATTACATATATCTGTTACTACAGTATCACACACACATGTACATCTAAATGTGACATGTTTTGATACATATATCTGTTACTACAGTATCACACATATGTACATCTAAAGGTGACATGTTTTATTACTTATATCTGTTACTACAGTATCACACATGTACATTTAAAGGTGACATGTTTTATTACATATATCTGTTACTACAGTATCACACATGTACATCTAAAGGTGACATGTTTTATTACATATATCTGTTACTACAATATTACACACACACATGTACATCTAAAGTTGACATGTTTTGATACATATATCTGTTACTACAGTATACTATCATACACATGTACATCTAAAGGTGACATGTTTTGATACATATATCTGTTACTACAGTATCACACACACACATGTACAATTTAAGGTGACACATATGCGTGTGTCGTGTTGTCAGTGTTTATATATGTGTGGTGGATGGGTGTGGTGTGTATGTGATTCCTTCTATCTCTCCCTGTCTCTTTCTCTCCCTGTCTCTCTCTCTCCCTCTCTCTCTAGCTCTCTCTGTCTGTCTGTCTGTCTGTTTCTCCCTCTCTCTCTGTAAGTTTGTGTGTGTTGGGGTGTGTGTGTGTGTGTGTGTGTGTGTGTGTGTGTGTGTGTGTGTATGTTGTGTGTGTGTGTGTGTGTGTGTGTGTGTTTGTGTGTGTGTGTGTGTGTGTGTGTGTATGTGTGTGTGTGTGCGTGTGTGTCTGGAGTGTGTCTGCGTGTGTGTTTGCGAGTGTGTTTGCGTATGTCTGTGTATGTTTATGTATGTCGGTGGGTTATGTCTGTATGATGGAGACTGGGCGTGAAAGGAGCGTGATGTCTGCGTAACTGTCTGTGTATGTGTGTGTCTGTGTACATGTGCCTGTATAGCCTACAATGGTGTATGTGTGTGTCTGTGTACAAATGCCTGTATAGCCTACAATGGTGTATGTGTCTGTGTACATATGCCTGTATAGCCTACAATGGTGTATATGTCTGTGTACATATGCCTGTATAGCCTATAATGGTGTATGTGTCTGTGTACATATGCCTGTATAGCCTACAATGGTGTATATGTCTGTGTACATATGCCTGTATAGCCTACAATGGTGTATGTGTCTGTGTACATGTGCCTGTATAGCCTACAATGGTGTATGTATGTGTCTGTGTACATGTGCCTGTATAGCCTACAATGGTGTATGTGTGTGTCTGTGTACATATGCCTGTATAGCTTACAATGGTGTATTTATGTGTCTGTGTATATGTGCCTGTATAGCCTACAATGGTGTACGTGTCTGTGTACATGTGCCTGTATAGCCTACAATGGTGTATGTATGTGTCTATGTACATGTGCCTGTACAGCCTACAATGGTGTATGTATGTGTCTGTGTACATATGCCTGTATAGCCTACAATGGTGTATGTGTCTGTGTACATATGCCTGTATAGCCTACAATGGTGTATTTATGTGTCTATGTACATGTGCCTGTATAGCCTACAATGGTGTATTTATGTGTCTGTGTACATGTGCCTGTATAGCCTACAATGATGTATTTATGTGTCTGTGTACATGTGCCTGTATAGCCTACAATGGTGTATGTGTGTGTCTGTGTACATGTGCCTGTATAGCCTACAATGATGTATGTATGTGTCTGTACGTGTGCCTGTATAGCCTACAGTGGTGTATATGTCTCTGTGTACATGTGCCTGTATAGCCTACAATGGTGTATTTATGTGTCTGTGTACATATGCCTGTATAGCCTACAATGGTGTATGTATGTGATTGTGTACATGTGCCTGTACAGCCTGCAATGGTGTATTATGTGTCTGTGTACATGTGCCTGTATAGCCTACAATGGTGTATGTGTGTGTCTGTGTACATGTGCCTGTATAGCCTACAATGGTGTATTTATGTGTCTGTGTACATGTGCCTGTATAGCCTACAATGGTGTACGTATGTGTCTGTGTACATGTGCCTGTATAGCCTACAATAGAGTATGTATGTGTCTGTGTACATGTGCCTGTATAGCCTACAATGTTGTATGTGTCTGTGTACATGTGCCTGTATAGCCTACAATGGTGTACGTATGTGTCTGTGTACATGTGCCCGTATAGCCTACAATAGAGTATGTATGTGTCTGTGTACATGTGCTTGTATAGCCTACAATGTTGTATGTGTCTGTGTACATGTGCCTGTATAGTCTACAATGGTGTATGTGTCTGTGTACATGTGCCTGTACAGCCTACAATGGTGTATTTATGTGTCTGTGTACATGTGCCTGTACAGCCTACAATGGTGTATGTGTCTGTGTACATATGCCTGTACAGCCTACAATGTTGTGTGTGTCTATGTAAATGTGCCTGTATAGCCTACAATGGTGTATTTATGTGTCTTTGTACATGTGCCTGCATAGCCTACAATGGTGTATGTGTGTGTCTGTGTACATGTGCCTGTATAGCCTACAATGGTGTATGTGTGTGTCTGTGTACAAATGCTTGAATAGCCTACAATGGAGTATGTTGTGTCTGTGTATATGTGCCTGTATAGCCTACAATGGTGTATGTATGTGTCTATGTACATGTGTCTGTATAGCCTACAATGGTGTATTTATGTATCTGTGTACATGTGCCTGTATAGCCTACAATGGTGTATGTGTGTGTCTTGTGTACATGTGCCTGTATAGCCTACAATGGTTTATGTATATGTCTGTGGAAATGTGCCTGTATAGCCTACAATGGTGTATGTATGTGTCTGTGTACATGTGCCTGTATAGCCTACAATGGTGTATGTATGTGTCTGTGTGCATATGCCTGTATAGCCTACAATGGTGTATTTATGTCTGTAAGGTCATCAGTCTGTGAGGTCAATAATCTTTGAGGCCACCAATCTGTGAGGTCACCAGTCTGTGAGGTCACTAATCTCTGCGGTCACTAATCTGTAAGGTCACTAATCCGTGAGGTCACATACGTGTGTGTCAGTCTGTCAGTCAGTCTGTCTGACTGTCTGTCTGTCTGTTTCTGTCTACATTCCTCTATGTTGTAGTCATATCTGTATGGTGGATGGATGGATGGATGGATGCATGGGTGGAATGGGTTTCTGCTATTACATACTTGGATATACGTGCGAGTGTTTGCGGTAGGAGGGGGTGGGGGTTGAGGATGGATGTGAATGCATATGTTTAAGTGTGTGTGTGTGTGTGTGTGTGTGTGTGTGTGTGTGTGTGTGTGTGTGTGTGTGTGTGTGTGTGTGTGTGTGTGTCTGTGTCTGTGTGTGTGTGTGTCTGTGTGTGATTGTGCGTTTTTGTGTATGTGTACATGTATGTGTGCACGTGAATGTGTATATGTCTCTCTGTGTGTGTCTGTGTGTATTTGTTTGTGTGGTGTCTGTGTATGTGTGTGTGGTGTGTATGATGTGTGTGTGTGTGTGTGTGGTGTGTGTGTGTGAGCACGCGCCTGTGTTCGACGATGTGTCTGTGGCAAGAGTACGTGCGTGAGCGTGTGTCTGTGCCTTTGTATATACAGGGGCATAAAAGACGCGGATCATCATCCTCAAACCCAAAGGAAATCACCAATAACAAAATGGACAGACAGACACACAATGACTTACGAGAACTCCAAGACAGACATAATTCCTGGGGGTCTGTCTCCTGTAAAGAGAAAACAGATTATCAATATAACAAGAGAGGGTTATAACTACATTTTCATCATTGTTGTGTGTATGACAAGACAGACACCTATAACTATAACCAACTTTGTATTATTATTGTTTTTCTGTATAACAAGACAGACACCTATAACTATAACCACCTTTGTATTATTGTTGTTGTTGTTGTGTATAACAAGACAGACAACTATAACTACAACCACCTTTGTATTATTGTTGTTGTTGTGTGTATAACAAGACAGATACCTATAACTATAACCACCTTTGTATTATTGTTGTTGTTGTGTATAAAAAGACAGACAACTATAACTATAACACCTTTGTATTATGGTTGTTGTGTGTATAACAAGACAGACACCTATAACTATAACCACCTTTGTATTATGATTGTTGTTGTGTATAACAAGACAGACACCTATAACTATAACCACCTTTGTATTATTGTTGTTGTTGTGTATAACAAGACAGACACCTATAACTATAACCACCTTTGTATTATTGTTGTTGTTGTGTGTATAACAAGACAGATACCTACAACTATAACCACCTTTGTATTATTGTTGTTGTTGTGTATAACAAGACAGACACCTATAACTATAACCAACTTTGTATTATTGTTGTTGTTGTTGTGTATAACAAGACAGACACCTATAACTATAACCACCTTTGTATTATTGTTGTTATTGTTGTGTATATCAAGACAGACATCTATAACTATAACCACCTTTGTATTATTGTTGTTGTTGTGTGTATAACAAGACAGACACCTATAACTATAATCACCTTTGTATTATTGTTGTTGTCAGTATAACAAGACAGACACCTATAACTATAACCACCTTTGTATTATTGTTGTTGTTGTTGTGTATAACAGGACAGACACCTATAACTATAACCACCTTTGTATTATTGTTATTGTCAGTATAACAAGACAGACACCTATAACTATAACCACCTTTGTATTATTGTTGTTGTTGTTGTTGTGTATACCAAGACAGACACCTATAACTATAACCATCTTTGTATTATTGTTGTTGTTGTTGTGTATAACAAGACTGACAACTATAACTATAACCACCTTTGTATTATTGTTGTTGTTGTGTAAAACAAGACAGACACCTATAACTATAACCACCTTTGTATTATTGTTGTTGTTGTTGTGTATAACAAGACAGACACCTATAACTTAACCACCTTTGTATTATTGTTGTTGTTGATGTGTATAACAAGACAGACACCTATAACTACAACCACGTTTTGTATTATTGTTGTTGTTGTGTTTATAACAAGACATACATCTATAACTATAACTACCTTTGTATTATTGTTGTTGGTGTTGTGTATAACAAGACAGATAACTATAACCACCTTTGTAATATTGTTATTGTTGTTGTGTATAACAAGACAGACACCTATAACTCTAACCACCTTTGTATTATTGTTGTTGTTGTTGTTGTGTATAACAAGACAGACACCTATAACTATAACCACCTTTGATTTATTGTTGTTCTTGTGTATAACAAGACAGACACCTATAACTATAATCACCTTTGTATTATTGTTGTTGTTGTGTATAACAAGACAGACACCTATAACTATAACCACCTTTGTATTATTGTTGTTGTTGTTGTGTATAACAAGACAGACACCTATAACTACAACCACCTTTGTATTATTGTTGTTGTTGTGTATAACAAGACAGACACCTATAACTATAACCACCTTTGTATTATTGTTGTTGTTGTGTATAACAAGACAGACACCTATAACTATAACCACCTTTGTATTATTGTCGTTGTTGTTGTGTATAACAAGACAGACACCTATAACTATAACCACCTTTGTATTATTGTTGTTGTTGTTGTGTATAACAAGACAGACACCTATAACTATAACCACCTTTGTAATATTGTTGATGTTGTTGTGTATAACAAGACAGACACCTTTAACTAAAACTACCTTTGTATTATTGTTGTTGTTGTTGTGTATAACAGATAGACACCTCTAACTATAACCACATTTGTATTATTATTGTTGTTGTTATGTATAACAAGAGAGACACCTATAACTATAACCACCTTTGAATTATTATTGTTGTTGTTGTATATAACAAGACAGACACCTATAACTATAACCACCTTTGTATTATTGTTGTTGTTGTGTTCATAACAATACAGACATCTATAACTATAACCATCTTTCTATTGGGGGAAGTTTCAACAGTTGGGGGGTAGACATAATGCTACCAATTTTGAAGAACAAGGTCTCCCAACAGTGTAAAAATCGCTACTCACAGTTCCGTAGCTTTCGATGGCGTTCTCGCCATCTTCTTCAGCGCTCTAATGCTGTCTGCGTGAATCTCTACTCAGATCTCGCGAACATGGGATGAACCCAGTTCACGAGATCGAATCAGAGAATGGTACACCGGGGGCAGGGTGTAACGGCCCCGGTCCCTGTTGAGCGGGGGGTTGGTGGCTGCGATGTTGATGGCCTCCTTGACTCCTCGCTGGAACCACTTATTTTCTCTGTCCAGGATGTTGACATTGTCCGCACTGAATTGATGTTTTTCGGCGTGTAGGTGAGCTCCTACTGGAGAAGAGTCCCTCTTGTGTTCTGTTAGTCTCTTCTGAAGGGGGCGTTCAGTTTCACCGACATAATGTTGGTTACAGTCCTGGCAGTCTATTCTGTATATAATGCCAGCTTTGTCGAGTTTGCTGGTTTTGTCCTTGGGGGTGACCAGCTGGCTGCGTATGGTGTTGGAAGGTTTGGAATGTACAGCCACCCCCAGTTTTCTGATCTTTCTGGACAGAGCGTCACTCACACCTCCTACGTATGGGATGGTGATGTGTCCCTTGCGCTGGTGTTGTTTCACTGGCTGTTGGGATGCGGTGTTGGATTTCCTGCCTCCGGGCTGTTCCAGGCCCACTTTTTGTAGCCCGAGATGGTGAGCACTACCTTTCGTGAATCAGAGAAATTACACCGCTCCCTAGCGAAGTTCAGGAACCATCTACACTTCACACTGCACTGCAAACATCACGGCGTCTTTCCCACCAGCCTAAAAATCAAAACTCCGATGAAAGGAACAGCAGCAAATAATATCATCAATCAGGCACAACGAGCACTCATGAACGAACGCATCAAGCAAATCAACACCCGCATCACTTGTCTGGAAGGGAAAATCCAAGACCTCGAGGAAAGACTGAGCTCTAGCACACTACCAGATGCTATGCTCTCCGAAATCAAAGAGTGGCTAAACAACACACGACGAATAGAATGGGACAAAGTACGCCAACGCCATCGAAAGAAATTCGAACTTCTAGCACCAAAAAACAACAGGAGACAACAGAATGACAAAAGCGAGATTACACCTGTACCGGAAGAAACAAAAAGAAAGACCAAAGAGAGGTGGGTGATCAATCTATCAGATCGCCAACTCACTAAACCTGAACAGGAAGTACTAGAGAAAGGACTAAATTTCGCCGTAGCCCCTAACAAGCTTCCAGTGGTAGACCTCATCACAAGCATTGAAACAGCTTGCAGGTATATTGGCCCTAATTCAGAAGAAGCCACACACTTAAGATCAGACTGTGTCAGAATCATGAAACAGGCCAAACTACCGAAATCCAACTTAACACCGGACCAAAGACGGGCTCTGGCGGATTTAAAGAACGAACACGCCACGATGATCCTACCAGCTGACAAAGGTCGTGCCACAGTCATCATGCCTAGACCCATGTACTATGAGAAGGCAAGCAAACTTCTGGAAGATACTACAACATATGAACGCCTCAAGAAAGATCCTACTTCCAAGTTTTCCAACAAACTGAAAGACACACTGAAACGCCTGAAAGAGACGGACCGCCTGTCATTAGAACAGTACAGGAAATTATACCCAACTGTGTCCGACGTCCCCAAGTTCTATGGTCTACCCAAAGTCCACAAGAAAGAAGTCCCCCTCAGTCCCATAGTCGCATCCAGAGGTTCCATCATGTATGAGACGGCTAGATTTGTGGCGGACATCCTATCACCTCTCGTAGGACACACAGATCATCACATCCACAACAGTGCTGACCTAGTGGAAAAACTGAGTAACTACACCCTCGCTCATGATGAACTCCTTGTGTCATATGATGTCTCTGCCCTATTTACCAGCGTACCAGTGAAAGAAAGCATAGAGATCATACGCCGAAGGTTACAAAACGACCAAACCCTCCACCAACGTACATCTCTCACAGTGGACGACGTATGTGAACTCTTGTCCTGCTGCCTCACCACCACCTACTTCACCTTCCAAGGTGAATTCTACCAACAAAAAGAAGGAGCAGCCATGGGCTCCCCAGTAAGCCCAATAGTAGCCAACCTGTTCATGGAGGATTTTGAAGAGAAAGCATTGGCTTCTTTCCACTCCCCACCACGATACTGGGGGCGCTACGTAGACGACACCATGACTATCCTCCCCCAGCAACTGGTCGAACAGTTCACAGAACATCTGAACAACCAACACCCAGCCATCAAATTCACGAGGGAAGTGGAACAGAACAACTCCATAGCCATGCTGGACACCCTCATCACCAGAACTGATGGCATTCTATCCTTCTCGGTCTACCGTAAACCAACTCATACGGACCAATATTTACAGTTCGACAGCCACCAGCCCCTTGAACACAAACTGGGAGTGATTCGAACCCTTACCCACAGAGCTAACACCATATGCAGTACCCAAGAGGCAAAAGACAAGGAGACAAACCACATGAAAAAAGTGCTCACCATCTCGGGCTACAAAAAGTGGGCCTGGAACAGCCCGGGAGGCAGGAAATCCAACACCGCATCCCAACAGCCAGTGAAACAACACCAGCGCAAGGGACACATCACCATCCCATACGTAGGAGGTGTGAGTGACGCTCTGTCCAGAAAGATCAGAAAACTGGGGGTGGCTGTACATTCCAAACCTTCCAACACCATACGCAGCCAGCTGGTCACCCCCAAGGACAAAACCAGCAAACTCGACAAAGCTGGCATTATATACAGAATAGACTGCCAGGACTGTAACCAACATTATGTCGGTGAAACTGAACGCCCCCTTCAGAAGAGACTAACAGAACACAAGAGGGACTCTTCTCCAGTAGGAGCTCACCTACACGCCGAAAAACATCAATTCAGTGCGGACAATGTCAACATCCTGGACAGAGAAAATAAGTGGTTCCAGCGAGGAGTCAAGGAGGCCATCTACATCGCAGCCACCAACCCCCCGCTCAACAGGGACCGGGGCCGTTACACCCTGCCCCCGGTGTACCATTCTCTGATTCGATCTCGTGAACTGGGTTCATCCCATGTTCGCGAGATCTGAGTAGAGATTCACGCAGACAGCATTAGAGCGCTGACGAAGATGGCGAGAACGCCATCGAAAGCTACGGAACTGTGAGTAGCGATTTTTACACTGTTGGGAGACCTTGTTCTTCAAAATTGGTAGCATTACATCTTTCTATTATTGTTGTTGTTGTGTATAACAAGACATACACCTATAACTATAACCACCTTTGTAATATTGTTGTTGTTGTTGTGTATAACAAGACAAACACAAATAACCATAACCACCTTTGTATTATTGTTGTTGTTATGTGTATAACAAGACAGACACCTATAACTATAACCACCTTGTATTATTATTGTTGTTGTTCTGTATAACAAGACAGACACCTATAACTGTAACCACCTTTGTACTGTTGTTGTTGTTGTGTATAACAAGACAGACACCTATAACTATAACCACCTTTGTATTGCTGTTGTTGTTGTTGTGTATAACAAAACAGACAACTATAACTATAACCACCTTTGTATTATTGTTGTTGTGTGCATAACAAGACAGACACCTATAACTATAACCACCATTGTAATATTGCTGTTGTTGTGTATAACAAAACAGACACCTATAACTATAACCACCTTTGTATTATTGTTGTTGTTGTTGTGTATAACAAGACAGACACCTATAACTATAACCACCTTTGTATTATTGTTGTCGTTGTTGTGTATAACAAAACAGACACCTATAACTATAACTACCTTTGTATTATTGTTGTTGTTGTTGTTGTGTATAACAAGACAGACACCTATAACTATAACCACCTTTCTATTATTATTGTTGTTGTTGTGTATAACAAGACAGACACCTATAACTATAACAACCTTTGTAATATTGTTGATACTGTTGTGTATACCAAGACAGACACCTATAACTATAACCACCTTTGTGTTATTGTTGTTGTTGTTGTTGTTGTGTATAACAAGACAGACAACTATAACTATAACCACCTTTGTATTATTGTTGTTGTTGTTGTGTATAACAAGACAGACACCTATAACTATAATCACCTTTGTATTATTGTTGTTGTTATTGTGTATAACAAGGCAGACACCTATAACTATAACCACCTTTGTATTATTGTTGTTGTTGTGTATAACAAGACAGACACCTATAACTATAACCACCTTTGTATTATTGTTGTTGTTGTGGGAATAACAAGACAGACACCTATAACTATAACCACCTTTGCATTATTGTTGTTGTGAGTATAACAAGACAGACACCTGTAGGTGTCTGTCTTGTTATACACAACAACAATAATAATACAAAGGGGGTTATAGTTATAGGTGTCTGTATTGTTATACACAACAACAACAATAATACAAAAGTGGTTATAGTTATAGGTGTCTGTCTTGTTATACACAACAACAACAACAATAATAATACAAAGGTGGTTATGGTTTTAGGTGTCTATCTTTTTATACACAACAACAACAACAACAATAAAAAGGAGGTTATAGTTATAGGTGTCTGTCTTGTTATACACAACAACAACAACAATTCAAAGGTGGTTATAGTTATAGGTGTCTGTCTTGCTATACACAACAACAACAGCAATAATACAAAGGTGGTTATAGTTATAGATGTCTGTCTTGTTATACATAACAACAACACCAACAATAATGGAAAGGTTGTTATAGTGATAGGTGTCTGTCTTGTTATACTGAGAACAATAATGCAAATGTGGTTATAGTTATAGGTGTCTGTCTTGTTATACAGAACAATAACAACAACAATACAATGGTGGTTATAGTTATAGTTCGGAGGACATTCGGGAAAGACCGAAGGACACTGGGAAAGACTAGATCTGCGGGCTTTGTGGGTTGGCTTCCCACCTTGCCTTTGATAACATGCCACGAGTTCTTTAAATGAAAGATGCTCCCAGGATTCACCGAAAGGGGGAGAGAATGATGAATCCATCGGCACTGACTCCATCACGACTGGAAACGCACAACGGATCATGATTAATGACCAGATGGAATTTCCGTGTGCGTGTGGAAGGAGATTCACCACCAAACGCGGCATGAAGATCCACAGGACAAAAATGGGCTGTTTGAAGACACATACGAACCAGCAGCAGCGCACTGCGATAGCAGGTGAGACGTTGGATGACCAAGGCCAGGATTTAAACCATAGTGCCAAGGACATCCACGCTGACGGTTCTGATGCGGATTTTGCACAAGCTCTTAACGCCAAACGTGGAAAACTCAATTTGCCGCCTGCCGGTGCAAAAGAACAATGGGAGAAATTAGATGAGGAACTTGTCCTTAAGCTGAATGCGCTAATAGGGAACAGTACGCTGGAACACAAACTTGACACATACGGAGACATCATATACTCTATCTGCAGGGACACTTATGGAGTGATGCAGCCAAAGACAAAAACGCCTCCCCAGAAATCCAGAAGACAGCAACAGATGGAGAGCATCCGGAGGGAGAAAAGGAAGCTTAAAAAGCGAATGAAAACTGCCTCAGAATTCGAGAAGCAAGGGCTCCTGGAACTCTGGAAAGATCTGAAGGCCAAACACAATGCTCTCAGCAAAGTGGAATCAGCAAGGCGAAGAAAGAGCAAAAAGAAGAAGACTCAAGATCGTTTCTTCAAAGATCCCTTTGATTTTGCAAGAAAGCTGTTTGAACAACCCAAATCAGGGACTCTTACAGTGGGCAAGGAAACCCTAGAGCAGCATCTCAGGGAAACATATTCCGATTCTCAGCGCGAGGCACCACTTGAAATCCAGAATCTGGTTTGGCCTGCAGCGCCAGAAGGAAAATTCAATAACAAACCACCAACACTGGATGAAGTGAAGAACGTAGTAAAGAAAGCCAGAGCCAAGTCAGCACCTGGACCAAACGGAATACCATACCTGCTCTACAAGAAATGCCCAAAAGTGCTCGAGTGGCTCCTCAAGATGATTCGATCAGCATGGAGGAACCAGAAGATCAGCGACCAATGGATGAGAGCTGAAGGAGTGTACATTCCGAAGGAGCAGAACTCCAGCAGCATCAATCAGTTCAGGCCAATATCACTTCTGAACGTCGAGGGGAAAATCTTCTTCTCTGTTATGGCAGCAAGATTGACAAAATATCTGACTGAAAACAAGTATCTGGATATGTCAGTCCAAAAGGGAGGCATGCCTGGATGCTTGGAACATGCCACGTTGATTTGGGATGCCATCCAAAAAGCAAGAACAGAGAAGAGAGACATTGACGTAGTTTGGCTGGATCTGGCGAATGCATATGGATCAGTTCCACACGATATGATCCAGCTGGCTCTTGAAATGTATCACATCCCAGAAAACATCCGAACAATGCTGAGGAAGTATTTCCAAGGGTTCTCAATGCGGTTCTCTACCAAAGAATACACCACGGACTGGATAGACCTAGAGGTGGGCATTGCAATGGGCTGTGCAATCTCTCCCATACAGTTCGTGTTGGCAATGGAAGTCATCTTGAAAGCTGCAATGAAGAATTCAGGTCCAGTGAATCTGGGAGATGGATACCAGATGTCTCCTCTGAAAGCTTTCACGGATGACACAACAGTCTTGTCCACGGATGAGGAAGAGACACACCAAATCTTAAAGCAGCTGGATGAGCTGGTGGCTTCTTCAAGAATGAGGTTCAAACCTAAGAAATCCCGAAGTCTCTCACTGCGAAAAGGAAAAGTGGCAGATTCAGTCAAATTCATGGTAGCCAACCAAGCCATCCCCACTGTCACAGAAGAGCCAGTAAAAAGTCTCGGAAGATGGTATGATGACTCCCTGAAAGACACACAAAGGGGATGTGAAACCAAGCAAACAGCAGAAGAAGGCCTGAAGAAAATAGATAACTGCGGACTGCCAGGCAAATACAAAGTCTGGTGTCTACAGTTCATGCTGATACCAAAGCTGCTGTGGCCACTGCTAATCTATGACATTTGCACCAGCACAGTGGAAGCAATGGAAGCCAAAATCAACAAATACACAAGAAAATGGCTCGGTGTCCCACCTGGTCTCACTGATGTTGCATTCTACTGTCGTCAAGCAATGCTGAAGCTACCTCTCAAATCCATAGTGGAGGAATACAAAGTTGGAAAAGCAAGACTGTTGAGCATGCTGGAGGAATCGGAAGACAATATCGTGAGATCAGTTCATCCAAAGCTGAGAACTGGCAGAAAGTGGAAAGTCCAAGAGGCTGTAAACAATGCCAAGAGAAACCTCAGCATCAAAGAAATAATTGGACACACGCAAACCAACAGACAGGGACTGGGAGCAACAAAAATGCAGTGGTGGTCCAAAGCCAAAGGGAAGGAAAAAAGAGACATGATCATACAGGAGTTGAAGGAAGAAGAAGATGTCTAAAGAGTGCAGAAGGCAGTCCAGCAAGGTCAACAGGGGCAATGGACAACATGGGACAGTGCACTCCAAAGAAGTCTCAGCTGGAACGATATGTGGCACATGGCTCCTCTAAGGATAAGCTTCCTCCTCAGATCTGTATATGACCTGCTCCCCTCGAATGGAAACTTAGTGAAATAGGGAAAATCAGACGACCCAGCATGTCCGCTCTGTCAGAAGAACAAACAGTGGAACATGTCCTAAGCTCTTGCAAAGTAGCGCTAGCCCAAGGAAGGTATACATGGAGGCACAACCAAGTTCTGAAAGTGATCACAGACGTGGTTAGCGAAAAAACCATGACCCCAAACGCACCAATTGCTATGACAACGTTCTACAAAGCAGGAGGGAAACAGGTCTGGCCCGAAAGTGCTATGACAACCAGCAAATTGCTAAAGGGTCTTCTGGATGGAGCAGTTGACTGGGAGTGTACAGCAGACCTCCCAGAGTGGAGAAATTACCCACATGTCATCAGCAAGACAGGCATGAGACCAGACATCGCTCTCCACTCTGACTCCTCGAAACAAGTGATTCTGATAGAACTCACTGTGCCATACGAAAGCAGAATGGAAGAAGCACATATCTACAAGACCGAAAAATACGCCGGTCTTGCCAGCACCCTGAAGAAAGCAGGTCTGCGGGTCAAAATCTTCGCCATAGAGGTCGGGGCAAGAGGGTTTGTGGGCACCTCCGCTTATGATCTCATGAAACAACTCGCCATTTCTGGGAAGAAGAGGACTAGAGCCCTTAAAGCGATGGCAGAGGCAGCAGAAAGGAGCTCAAGCTGGATCTGGGCAAGGAGGAACCAAAAGTGAACTTCATAAGGATTAAATTCCCTAGAGATGATGTGTGCCCCGTTAGCACATTGGTAAAACCGCGTACCGCAGTTCTGAAGCGCAGAATCGCCCAGGTTCGCTCCCCGGCGTGGGAAAAAAAAAAAAAAAAATAGACAACAGCAGAAGGGCATCCAGGAGTCATGACCTGGATGTGGCCCGGCCCCCCAGAGAGTGTAAGGAATTCAGGGCCGAAACACTTGTCTAAAGGGGGTTACTTCTCTGAAGACCTTCTGTTGTCTAGCTCTCCCTAGAGTTTCTTTCTACCTAGGTGTCTGTCTTGTTATACACAACAACAACAACAATAATACAAAGGTGGTTATAGTTATAGTTGTCTGTCTTGCTATACACAACAACAACAACAATAATACAAAGGTGGTTATAGTTATAGGTGTCTGTTTTGTTATACACAACATCAACAATTTTACAAAGGTGGTTATAGTTATAGGTGTCTGTCTTTTTATACATAACAACAACAACAATAATAATACAAAGGTGGTTATAGTTATAGTTGTCTGTCTTGTTATACACAACAACAACAAAAATAATACAAAGGTGGTTATAGTTATAGGTATCTGTTTTGTTATACACACAACAACAATAATACAAAAGGTGGTTGTAGTTATAGGTGTCTGTCTTGTTATAAATAACAACAATAATACAAAGGTGGTTATAGTTATAGGTGTATGTCTTGTTATACACAA
>JAPXFY010000160.1:10000-17500 GCA_030674185.1 Monoplex corrugatus | reverse complement strand
CCATTTGCGATGTCATCAGTCTGTAAGGTCACCATTTGCGATGTCATCAGTCTGTGAGGTCACCATTTGTGACGTCACCAGTCGGTGAGGTCACCAGTCTGTGAGGCACATAATGTTAGTCAGTGTTAAGTACCAATGTTAACAGGGAAAGTGCATGGCATGTGCAGAATTGAGAGACATTACAAACATATAGAGACAGAAAGGATGTAATCAATGCGTTATGTTGATGTTCACTGTTGACACGTTTGGACAGACATAACAGACATAAAGAGATTTAAATGTTACGACCAGTGTTACAGTTAATCATATACACAGACATAACAGACATAAAGAGATTTAAACGTTACGACCAGTGTTACAGTTAATCATATACACAGACATAACAGACATAAAGAGATTTAAACGTTATGACCAGTGTTACAGTTAATCATATACACAGACATAACAGACATAAAGAGATTTAAACGTTACGACCAGTGTTACAGTTAATCATATACACAGGCATAACAGACATAAAGAGATTTATATGTTACGACCAGTGTTACAGTTAATCATATACACAGACATAACAGACATAAAGAGATTTAAATGTTACGACCAGTGTTGCACTTACAGTTAATCATATACACAGACATAGCAGACATAGAGAGATTTAAATGTTATGACCAGTGTTACAGTTAATCATATACACAGACATAACAGACATAAAGAGATTTAAATGTTACGACCAGTGTTACAGTTAATCATATACACAGACATAACAGACATAGAGAGATTTAAACCTTACGACCAATGTTACAGTTAATCATATACACAGACATAACAGACATAAAGAGATTTAAATGTTACGACCAGTGTTACAGTTAATCATATGCACAGACATAACAGACATAGAGAGATTTAAACGTTACGACCAGTGTTACAGTTAATCATATACACAGACATAACAGACATAAAGAGATTTAAATGTTATGACCAGTGTTACAGTTAATCATATACACCCAACGCATCGCCACTCTTGGGACAATCACCTCCCAAGCTCCCGACGCTACTCGATAGCCGTTTTATCAAGAAAAAATTAAACGATTTGAAAGTTGGGGAGAAGACAAACCTTTGGACATAGCCAGACAACACGCATCCAACTAGTTCCAGCCCAGCCACAGGACCAAGAGAGAATGGAAAAGCCCTCTCTCATCCCGCTCTGGCCTTCATCTTTCTTTCAGGCAGCCCGCCCTGCCACCAGCTCACATAGCTGCCAGCTCCTTTCACCTTACTATAGTCTCGACAGTAGCAATTGGAAGCTCCCAACATTGCCTTACTTCATCCACAGGCCGTTTTGGAACGGCTGTGAAAGGTGGCCAGGCATTTTGTGACAAGGTACAGTAGGCTACTAACATGCATAGCAAACATAGACTGTGATAACAATGCACGGTATTGACTAACGTTCATCATCATCATCATCATGTCGAGCTTGCTCGGCTATCCATGACACGTTTCTTCCATCCTTCTCTGTCAGACATTGCAGTGGGTAGTTCATCATACTGACAGCTATATGCTATTCTGTGCCGTATGCTATACTGTGCCATATGCTATACTGTGCCATACGCTATACTGTGCCATATGCTATATCATACTGTGCCTATGCTATACTGTGCCTAAGCTACACTGTGCCATATACTATATCATACTGTGCCTATGCTATACTGTGCTTATGCTACACTGTGCCAAACTCAACTCACACACACATACACACACACATACAGACACATACACTCACACACACACACACTCACACACACACACACACACTCACTCACACACACAGAGGCACGCGTGCGCAGACACACATACACACATACACACTCTCACCCCCACATACACAGGCAAATGGAACATGCTTCCCATGAGCATCAGGGAGAAAAAGACTCATTCATCCTTTAAATCTAGTCTCAAGACACACTTTTTTTTAATGTTGTATTTGATTGTTTATTTGAATGTGAATACCTTGAATGCCTTTATGAATGTTGGTGCAAAGGCTGTGTGGAATTGTTTTTGTGCCCCCCCCCTCCCCCCTACCGTGCGCCGCGAGCATGCTTTTATAGCATGGAGATTTTTGTTGCGCGATATAAATTTTCATTCATTCATTCATTCATATTATACTATGCCTATGCTACACTGTGCCATATACTATATTATACTGTGCCTATGCTACACTGTGCCATATACTATATCATACTGTGCCTGTGCTACACTTGCCTATGCTACATTGTGCCATATACTATATCATACTGTGCCTATGCTATACTGTGGCTATGCTACACTGTGCCATATACTGTGCCATATACTATATCATACTGTGCCTATGCCACTATGCCTATGCTACACTGTGCCATATACTATATCATACTGTGCCTTTGCTATACTGTGCCTATGCTACACTGTGCCATATACTATATCATACTGTGCCTATACTACACTGTGCCTATGTTATACTGTGTCATATACTATATCATACTGTGCCTATGCTATACTGTGCCTATGCTACACTGTGCCATATACTACACTGTGCCATATACTATATCATACTGTGCCTATGCTACACTGTGCCTATGCTACACTGTGCCATATACTATATCATACTGTGCCTATGCTATACTGTGCCATACACTACACTGTGCCATATACTATATCATACTGTGCCTATGCTACACTGTGCCATATACTATATCATATTGTGCCTATGCTATACTGTGCCTGTGCTACACTGTACCATATACTATATCATACTGTGCCTATGCTATACTGTGCCTATGCTACACTGTGCCATATACTACACTGTGCCATATACTATATCCTACTGTGCCTATACTACACTGTGCCTATGCTACACTGTGCTATACTATATCATATTGTGCCTATGCTATACTGTGCCATATGCTATACTGAGCCATATACTACACTGTGCCATATACTATATCATACTGTGCCTATGCTAAACTGTGCCTATGCTACACTGTGCCATATACTACAATGTGCCATATACTATATCATACTGTGCCTATGCTACACTGTGCCTATGCTACACTGTGCCATATACTATATCATACTGTGCCTATGCTACACTGTGCCTATTACTATATCATACTGTGCCTATGCTACACTGTGCCATATACTATATCATACTGTGCCTATGCTACACTGTGCCATATACTATATCATAATGTGCCTATGCAACACTGTGCCTATGCTACACTGTGCCATATACTATAAAAATTTCGCCAGGGCAACTCTTTCGATACTGGAATAATTTGTTATTGTACAAATGTGGTATTTTATTTTAGTGTATGTATTGGGAGAAAGAGAAAATATAACAATACAGTGCAATAGTCTTTTAGCAATATTCCCATAAATTTTTCAACAATAAAGATGGCAGACTGCGAAATGCTACAGGTTCTGAAATAATTCGTACAATCTTCCAGTGACCAAAGAGAATCAAGATAATTTTGACAGAACTTTATCTCAGATTCTGTTTATATGGACTGTGTTTGTAAGTTCATAAATGTCAGAATTTATTGTTACAGTCCTCACGGACAAAAGAGAATTCAGATAACTTTAACATAAGTTTATATACTGATAATCAATCGGCTTACTGCAGTCCTAATGATTAAAGTGTTCAGTGGTTAAGCAAGAGTATGTTTTACGTCTTATATGATTGCCGTTCCATTACTATTGATCCAAGATTCAATTAAAACTTTGTCTTTACAGCAAGCACTTGCAAACATTGATCTGTTGCCGTTGGTTGGCGTAGCTTGTTGGTTGTGTGTGTGTGTGTGTGTGTGTGTGTGTGTGTGTGTGTGTGTGTGTGTGTGTGTGTGTGTGTGTGTGTGTGTGTGTGTGTGTGTGGGTGTGTGTGTGTGTGTGTGAGTGTGTGTGTGTTTGAGTGTGTGTGTGTCTGTATGTATGTGTGTATGTGTGTGTGAGTTTGTATGTGTGTGTACGTGTGTGTATGTGTGTGAGTGTGCGTGTGAGTGGTATGCGTGTGTATGTGGGGGTGAGAGTGTGTATGTGTGTATGTGTGTCTGCGCACGCGTGCCTCTGTGTGTATGAGTGTGTGTGTGTGTGTGTGAGTGTGTGTGTGTGAGTGTCTGTGTCTGTATGTGTGTGTGTATGTGTGTGTGAGTTGAGTTTGTATGTGTGTGTGAGTGTGTATTTGTGTGTGTGAGTGTATGTGTGTTTATGTGTGTGTTTGTGTGCTTGTGTGCATGTGTGTGAGTGTGTGAGTGGTATGCGTGTGTATGTGTGTGTGTGTGTGTGTGCGTGTGTGTGTATGCGCGTGTGCATGCGTGCGTTCTTGCCTGCGCGTGCGTGATCTGGGTGTGTGTGTATACCTATGCATTTATAAGTAATTAATAATAATAATAATTATAATAATTACAATAATAATTACAATATTTATATAGCGCAAAATCTTGATAAAATCAAATCTAAGCGATGAAACAGACACACGCACGCACGCACACACACGCATGCACGCACACACACACACACACACACGCGCGCGCGCGCACGCACACGGCTATAAATGGGGAGAAAGAATAAAAGCAATCGAAAATTATAGAGAGCATATTATTATTACAATTATATTTCAATGTGATTCCCCTCTGAGTGGAGACAGGCTGCAGAGGGGATTGAGTGAGGTCAGGATTTTATGCAGAGGAGAAAAGGTGAGTTTTGAGAGCGGACTTGGAGACAAAAATAAGTTGCTGACGGACTGAGAGAGGAAGTTTGTTCCAGGAGAGCGGACCAGAAACAGAGAAGGCTCGTGGACCATAGGTATTGAGCTTAGTGCGTGGAAAGCGAAAAGTCAGAGGATCAGAGGCAGAGCGGAGGGTACGTGAGGGAACATAGATCTCAAGTAGGCTTGACAGGTAATCGGGGGCTGCGTTATTGAGGCTTTTGTAGCACATGGTGTCTAGTTGTACTGTATGCGCTTTGATACAGGGAGCCAGTGAAGTTGTGCCAGGAGAGGAGATATGTGGTCAGCTTTTTTCTTTTTGAGTACAAGGCGTGCAGCATTGTTTTGAATGCACTGTAGGATGTGAATGGGGAGGCAGGAAGACCAGACAGGAGTGAATTGCAATAGTCAATGCGAGACATTATGAAGGAGAGAACGAGTTTTGCAGTTGTTTCCACAGAGAGATACTTCCTGATCAGGCTTATACGATGGAGGTGATAGTAGCAAGATCTGGCAGTTTGAGAAACAAAGTTGTTCATGGAGAGAGTAGAGTCAATGCAGACACCAAGGTTTTTAGCTGAATCAGAAATTGGGACTGATGTGTTACATAATGGGAGAGAAAGAGGAGGCAGCTGAGAAAGTTTCTGATGGGTGCCAATGAGGATAGCTTCTGTCTTGTCATCATTAAGCTGAAGTTTACTGTATGTCATCCAGTTCTTAATGTCGGAGTAACACTCAGTGGTGCGAGTCAAGAGGCGCTGTATATTGTTAGGTGAGTCACTGTCTTGAAGTTGGGTGTCATCAGCATAGAAGTGGTATTTTATAGAGTGGGAGTTGATGATGGTGGACAGGGGAGAGGTGTAAAGAGTGAAAAGAACAGGGCCAAGGACAGATCCTTGTGGAACACCACAGGTCAGGTATGCAGGTTGAGAGTAAGTGCCATTGATGAGAACAGTTTGTTTTCTGTTTCATAGATATGAAGTGAACCAGGAGAGAGCAATGTCAGAGATGCCAAAAGTATGATGAAGTCTAGAAAGGAGAATACCATGATGAATGGTATCAAAGGCTGCAGACAGATCAAGGAGTGTGAGGAGAGAGACTTTGCCAGTATCAGTTGCAAGGAGGAGATTGTTGAGAATGTGTAGCAGGGCAGTTTCAGTGCTATGGTACTGGCAGTAGGCTGACTGGAAAGGATTGAGGAGATTGTTGGCAGACAGGTGAGAGTTCAGCTGGTTGAGGACAACTTTTTCGAGGAGTTTTGACAAGAAAGAGAGATTAGAGATAGGCCGGTAATTTTTCAGTTCATTTGGGTCTAAATTGTATTTCTTGAGGAGAGGGTGAACAATAGCAGACTTGAAAGAATCTGGAACAGTTCTAGTTTGAAGAGAAGTGTTGATGATGTCAGTGATGAAAGGGAGGAGAGTAGGGAGACAGTCAGAGTAGAGAGAACCTGGAAGAGGATCCAGTTCGCAGGTTTTGAACGACATGGATCTGATTGTGTTGAGAATTTCTTCTTGTGAGACTGGGGTAAAAGTAGTAAGAGGTGTGCCAGAGAAGGAAGGGTCAGGTGGACATGGTTGACAGGGTGTCCTGTCAAGCCTGTCACGAAGAGTTTGTATTTTGGTGGTGAAATACTTGGAGAATACAGATGGGAGTTCTTCATTTGTGTGTTTTGTTGGGAGAGGTAAATCTTTTCATGTGCCAAGGAGATGATTCATGGTTGTAAAGAGTTCTTTTGAAGAAGAGGCATTCAGGCTTTTGGTTTGGAAATAGCTTGTTTTTGCAAATGCAATGAGGGTGAATACTTTTGTTTTAGAGGCTTGGAAAAGTTGCCTATGTACAGTGAGTTTGGATTTGTGTCAGCGGCGCTCTGCTCTGCGGTGGGTACGTTTTGCACAGGCAATCTCATGAGTGAGCCAGGGGGTAGGGGGGCGGTCAGGTAAAAGACGGGTTGTGGCTGGAGCATGAGTGTCCAGAAGATGGTGGAGAGTAGTATAGAATTCATCGGTAAGGTTATGTGAATTTTCAGAAAGGAGACAGGAGGCATCAGATGAAAATGTGGAGAGGTCGATAGATTTGAGATTGCGTCGAGTCACTGTGCGCGTGGTACGGGAAGGAGGAGAAATGTCAAGAGAACAGAGAATTGCAGAGTGGTCAGATGGAAGGGCTGAAGTTAGACAGGTAGAAAGAACTAAGCAGTTGTCAGTAGCTGAATTGTGGTGATCACGAGAAATGATCCAGTCAAGAATGTGACCTTTTTGATGGGTTGGTTCAGAAATGTGTTGAGTCATATTGTGATTGGACAGAGAGTTGATGATATGTCTTGTGTCATAACGGTGAGTGTTGTCATAGTGGACATTGATGTCACCTAGAATGATGAGATTTCCAGGTAAGAGGCAGTAGTAGTCAAGTAGTTGATCAAAGTCAGAGAGAAACATGGATGTGGTGAGCTTGTTGGCAGAGCTAGGTGGAGGTCGATAGACACAGGAGAAGGTGATGGGGTGAGGGGTGGATTGGAAGGATACTTCAACGTGCTCGAAAGAAGGATGGGAAAAGGCAGAGACTGCGAGAAAGATAGGCGGGAATGAAGTGAGTCGTTGTAGAGGATGGCGATACCACCACCTCAGGATGAGCGATGGAAAGAAGCAAGCTTGTAACCACTCGGAGTGAGACTCACATGTATAGGTTCATGACCAAGGGGGTTAAGCCATGTTTCGGTGATAAAAGCAATGTCAACATGCTCATCTGCGATAAAGTCAGCAATG
>JAPXFY010000160.1:0-5000 GCA_030674185.1 Monoplex corrugatus | reverse complement strand
TGACGTTGGATTGGTGCTGTTCCCACTATTTCTCTGATCTTGATGTTCCTACTCAGGTCATGTCTGATCTTTTCACTTTTCTTCTCAAACAACGTATTTCATGTGTAGTAATTTTGTGTTCCACGGGCACTGTTAGAGTCGACGACGAGCACTAGACTACCAGGTTAGGGATGAACCGACAGGTGATGCTTGACTTTTGTTTCAACAGGAATGGAAGGGTGTTTCAGAGATGGGGCAAGTTGAGAACTGACACTGTTTCTTTCCGGGATTTTCTTTTTGACCACATGATTGTCATCTGTCTTCTGAGAAAAAAGTGGGTTTGAGTTGTTTGAATTCAATTATTTGTTTCAGTTTTAGGGTTATTTGTGTTTATGCGAAGGATTCCTGGCGTACAGCTGACCTTGGTTCTGCTAATGCTAATTTTCATGTGTAGTTTTCACAAGTGGTGTTCAGGTTGTTTGTGTATTCCTGTAGTCATTTTTCCTTGTCGTGTGCCAAGCTCTGATCGTCTGTAAACAACATCTCGTTCAAAGATTGTAGGTCTGGGTTTGCTTCTCTCGTGATCGTTTCCAACTAAATACAACATTGGTGATAGGACACAGGCCTGTCTCACTCTAGATGTGACTTCAAATCAGTCAGTGAGTCTTTCTGGTTGTTACAATTTAAAGAAAACTTCTGTATATCTATCTTGAACCACAGAAACAATCGTATGTATGTAACATGATAAACACCTTGGTGAGCTCACAGAAGCCAGAACTGGTAACAAAACATTGTTGCAAACGCTTGTTTGATTTCGTCTCATCACCCGCCATTACACACTGTCTAAGGCCATCCTGCAAGGCACAGGGAAAAGAGGTCATTGTAAAGGTGGACAGAGAAGCGCCAGATAGCAAATATCAAGGACCTGTGAACAAGGCAACACTAAAGTACTACTACACTGCTGCAATACCACACATAGATAAAATATCTTGTCTACTATCACGTTCCATTAGTCACTAAATGGCCATGCCAATTCCCGGTGTACGTGATGACGAAGATGGAGATAACTGAAAAAAAACTGTTTTGACGTCTTATCTCAAACAGGTAATAAGTTTAAATACCTGGGAATGATCAATTCATCAGATGGCAGATGCACATCAGAAATAACCGATAGAATCGGCCAAGCCAAAACAGCATTCAAGAAGATAAAAAGCATTCTTACCAACAAATGCCTTTCAATTAACATCAGGAAGAGAGTTCTTGAATGCTATATAGAACCAATAATGTTGTACGGATGTGAGGCATGGACAGTCAACAAGCAAAGCCAGAACAAGATTGAGGCAGCTGAGATGTGGTTTCTAAAAACAATGTTGAGAGTTCCATTGACAGCAAAGAAAACAAACATGGCAGTCTTGATGTAGGCAGACACAAGTAGATCATTCATAAGGAAGATTAGGAAAAGACAGGCAACATTTATAGGTCATTTTATGAGGAAGGGGGATTTGGAGCACCTGGTCACAACGGGAAAGCTGGATTGAAAGAGAGCACCAGATAGACCCACGGAGAAAATGCTAGACGGACTTGCTGAGTGGCTGAAGACGACGAGGGTGGAGGAGATGCTTGGAGCAACAAGAGATAGAGACAGATGGAAGTCCATGATCACCAACGCCATGCGGCAGGGCACCTGATGATGATGATGATCTCAAACAAAAAAAGATTGTGAACAGGACAAGATCAGTTCCTTGGAAGGAGGGGAAGAAGGCTGCAGAAACCCTTTGGAAACAGGCTATACTTGTTGAAGAGAGAAAGAGCTGGATGGCAAATATCAAAGAAAGAACTAGCCTTAACATGTTTGTCCTGTTGGCAAGCCACACCATAGAGACAGAGAGAAACAGTCCTGTGAGCCTGCTTCTGTATCTCACCAGACCTACCCTCATTGCTCACATTAATCATAGAATCAGAGTATGATAACCAAAGGCACAAAATTCCTTACCGTCAACAGTACTACACAGCATGTAAGACATCAATGAAAACTGCTAAGGGCCTCAGCCAAGAAACACACTGATGATCCTCATTGCAACCAGCAGATCAACACACAACTGTCTACTTTCCATAGAGTCATATCAAATGTATAGAAATGAAAAATTGCACGTGTGGTTTTGTAATGAATATCAATGAAATATCGACAGAATATACATTATGTCAAAATAAAATGGCACTCACCTATAAAACCCTTCAGGGAAAACACAGAAGGAGAAAAAGATGGAGGTTCCAACCAACATCCGGGTCAAAGCGATATCTCGTGCAGAAATACGACCAGTACTGGAGGATATGTCTGCTCGCCACTCAGCAGCCTGTCGTAGTTTTATAACTGTTATGATCGTTGTCACCATAACCACCACAATCACCACCCAGGGAATACCCAAGCCATATATCAAAATGTCCAGTAAGTCCACCAGCTTTTTGTGCCTGTAGTAAAAGGGTTGTCCTTTCCCGGTGTAGATGATAGTGTCACGGATAGGGTCGTAAGCACAGATCAGATAGTAGCGTGTGGTCACAATGAACAGACCCCCCATTAAAACAATGAAGACTACAACAACGATAACTCTCATAGTAGACGTTCGGAGAATGTTCTGTGACTTGAGTGGCTGTAGAATGCAGAAACATCGTTCACTGGCAATAATGGCAGTCAGAACTTGTGAGACCCAGGAAAATCCTTTGACTGCTGGTAGGTTATTATTAACAATCCAACGGAAGACAGGGCCATATCTACAGCATATATTAATATCAAATTAGAAGTGCAAGCTAGTTTGTTGTTTGACGTGACAATCAAATGCAAATTGTTCTTGTGCAACGCTTATCTTTTTACATGAGAACCAATCATAAATCATTCATGTAGAGCGATATCCCCAAAAATCATTTGCAACCACTGTGCATTACAAACAATAAGACTTTTTAAGGGTGCATGGAGAACTTCAGCTATAGGCAACCTAACCAAATTCCAATATGTGCGTTGTTGCACAAACATATATGAACTGGACTGATTCCGTACTTAAAATGAATCAGGCCAGAAGTTGTCCTCTGTTAATGATAACCATAGGACCTAGTATTATGACTCAGACTGACAAATCTTTATGTTTTCATTTATTTCCACTTCAGAAATGGCCCATGTTGTAAAAACGTTTGAATACAGTTACAAATCACGTCAAACCAGTCATTGCAAGCTCATGATCAGATCATAGCTTACAAAAAACATGTACAGTTATCAAGTGGGTAAAAGTTGGATTTCCAGTCAGATGGTCCTCAGTTTGATTTGCCAAGACAGCTCTGACTGGGTAGTAAATGGTGAAGATTTTTCCAATGTCTGAGGTCAATATGTGTGCAGACTTGCCAGTGCGTAAACCCATTTCGTGTGTACACGCATGCAAAATATGGAATAGGCATGCTAAAGATCCTGCAAGCCATGCCAGTGGCTGGCTAACGGAAACACAAGCACACTCAGCATGCATGCCCACTAACGCTGTAGACTGCGCAACAACTTTTTTATGGTTTATTTATTGTTTGTCTTTTTGTCGATATTCAGCTGTTTCATATAGTACAGTTACGAGTATCCAGGAGAAGTGAGTGGTAGTGGGATGGGGACGGGGGTATGTGTAATTGTGTGCAGGCGTGATTGTGTGTCTGTGTCTGTGTGTCGGTGTGTCTGTGCACGTGACTGAAGGAAACAGACGGTGGAGCAAACAGACAGGCTTTTTGACATAGAGCCACGTTAAAAATAAAAAAATAGAGTAATTTCAAGTTTACCTTTCTTTAGTCGTAAACTCAACATACAGCTGTTCTCCATGCATCACCATGTTGGCGAATAGATACATCATGTCAGAGAAAGACAAGGCAAACAGGCAGACGTTGATTCGTTCCTTCAGCCCCTGCTTATAGAACACTGCCATGTTGATGATGTTAGCGGGCACACCGATCAGGAAAGTGATGGGCAGAATCACCAGATCTTTCGATTTCCTAATCATTTGATCTGTCTCAAAGCTTATAATGGTATCTGGGTTATCCCAAGGGATATATTCTTTCGGTTGCAGAACCAAGCAACCTGAGGCATTGCGGCTGAAGTGGAGTCAGTTCTGTTGTAATATTGTCCATCACTTGTCTGTCGTGAATACAATCGTTTCTGAAATCTGAACCCAAGTGACTGCCAGCGTTTATGCAAATACGAATCAGAAAAACACAAAAATAGAAGTGGAACGCGTATTTAATATGGCAAAGCACAACAGGCGCAAATTTTCGGCCAACTGGACTTTGTCAAGCGTATACAAAAGTAAAAAAGGAATATATGAACAACACTTAGCACAAAAAAGTTATCAACTTCCGAACCTAGCGTCCTGGCAGGAGAAAATGGTAGATGTGCGTACTTGTAACAGTAAAAAATAAGACAAATGAATTCTACAGCTTAAAATGATTATTCCATATAAAAATTCTTTTAACCTGGGGAGGACGAAATTCAAAATATTGGAAAATAAACACTGGAAACTAACTTTCTGCAATGGACTGTTTCAGTGCATTGTCTTCAGGGAAAGTGTGGTTTGATAGCTTTGCTTCTGAGCATACATATATGCACACAACACACACACACACACACACACACACACACATATATATATATATAATATATATATATATAATATATATATTTATATGTGTATATATACATACATATATATATGCATATATATATACTTGCAGCACAGGGGATAGATGCATATGGAAGATCATGATCGCTAACGCAGGGCACATGATGATGATGATGATGACCAGAGTGCCTATGACTGCAAGTCAACTTGAGCTTTGTAGATTAATACTAATTTTTTTTTTTTTTTTTGGGGGGGGGGGGGGGTGTCCGAGGTTCCTAGTCTACTTTCCACATTTTGAAGTAAGTTCCTTGATCCAGTAAGGATGAAGACTACATGTAGACTTTTTTGTATTTTATCATCTAATAGGATTGTTTTCAGGTTTTT
>JAPXFY010001597.1:7500-34602 GCA_030674185.1 Monoplex corrugatus | reverse complement strand
GGCGGCACTTTTGCAAAAAGAGGTTAAATTGGGGTTAGCTTTCTGGGAGATTATGTCCCCTTGTGGTGATTTTTATCGGGGAAAGGGCGAAAGGGGGGGAAATTGGGCATCATGGCGAAAGCAATTTGGGAAAGGGGTTTCCGGGTTTCTCAGCATGCCCTTTTCCCCCGCTCCCCTGCGGGCAAATTTTGAGGTGAGGGTTTTCAGTTCCTTTTTGCACGAATATTTTGTTTTTTGTGTTAGATATGTCTTTTGTGTGTTGCATGTGGGGAGAGAGAGTGAGAGAGTAGGAGAGAAAGTGGGAAAGGAGAGAGAGAAAAGAATGTGAATGTTTTGTGGTGTGTGTATGAGAGAGAGAGAGACGTGAGAGAGAAACAGAGAGGAAGAGAGTGGGAGAGAGAGAGACCTGAAGGGGACAGGGCCCGCCCAGAAGTGACAAAAGAGTGAGAGAGAGTGTGGGGGGGAAGAGTGACAGAGAGACGGGGGAGAGAGAAAGAGAAAAAGCGAGAGAGAGAGGGGGAAAAAAAGGGGAGGGGAGAAAGAGAGAGAAAAGAGTGTGTGTAATGTGGGGTTTTGAGGAGAGAGAGAAAAGGGAGAGAGAAAACAGAGGGGGGAAAAAGGAGGGGGAGGGGAGAGAGAAAGAGAGAGAGGAAGAGAAAAGGGACAGACAGAGGTGAAGAGAGTGAGAGGAGTGTGAGAGATGACAAAACGGGAGGAGGAGGGGAAAGAAAAGAGCAAGAGAGACCCAGAGAGAGAGAGAATAGTTTAACCCAGACAGACAGAGAGTGCAAGACAGGGGGAGCCAGAAAGGGAGAGAGAAAAAGGGGAGAGGGGACAAGAGACACAGACGGGAGATATAGAGACAGAGATACAGAGACAGAGATACAGAGCCCGGTTTAGAGATACGGGGAGACAGAGGGAAAGAAAAAAAAAAAAGGAAACCCAAAGAGAGACAACCCATGCAGCCCGAAAAGACCGACAGCCCCAAAGGGGAAAAAGAGAGGAAAACACGGGGGGCCCCTTTGGGGCCATCATCGGGAATCAATTTGGGAAAAGGGGTTTTAACAGTTTCTCAGCCCCGCCCCCCCCTCCCCGGGTTTGGCTCCCCATTTTCCAAACTTGGGGTTTGAGGGTTTTCAGAACTCCTTATTGCCCCGCATATGTGTGTGGTGGGGTAGATTTGCCCCTGTGTTTTATTGTGTATGGGTTTTTGGGGTTGTGGTGTGTGTGTATGTTTGTGGGTTTGTGGGGAGAGGGGAGGAGGGGAGAGAGTGGGAGAGACAGTAGGAGGAGGGGAACAGAGATAAAAAGGGAGAGAAGTTTTTTGTATGTGTATTTAAGTGAAAGAGAGAGAGAGAAAAATTTAGTAGGAAAAGGAGAGAGAAAAAGGGGGAGAGTGGGGTGTGTGTAAAAATTTTGCATGTTAAGAGAAAAGAGAAAATGAGAGAAAAACAGAAAAGTGATGAGAGAAAGAGAGAGAGTGGGGCGGGGGCCCCCCAAAAAGGAGGGGAGGGGAGGGGGTTTTGGGGGAAACAGTGCGGGGGAGGAGGGAAGTGGTGAAAGAAGGAAGAAAAAGGGGTGAGAGAGAAAAGGAGAGAGAGGAGATTTGCAAGACGAGACCCAGAAAGAAAGGAAAGAGAGACAGAAAAGGGGGAGAGGAAAAAAGAGCCCACAGACAGAGACAAAGATACAAAAATACAGAAAAACCAGAGATGAGAGACAGACAGGACAAAGAGGGGACGAAAAAAACATGCGGGCGGGACAGACAAAGGGGGAAGGGGGAAGAGGGGAACAGGGGACACAGGGGGATTTGGGCCCTAAATCAGGAACAAGTTAAAAACCGGTTAAAAGTTTTCCGGCTTTGTTTCCCCCTCGCTGCCGTTGCTGGCCGCAAAAAATTTGAGGGTGATGGTTTTTTAAAAACTCACATGGGGGTTTGGTGGGGTTGTGTGTGTGTGTGTGGTGTGGTGGTGTTTGTGTGGGTTTTTGTGTGTGTGTGTGGGGTGTGTTTCTTTCCCTTTAGTTTTTTTAAAACATCTATTCATAAAAATGTGCTTTTAAAACGAAAAAAGAAAAAAGGAGGGGTTGGGAAAGTCCATGGTCGCCAACGCCAGGGCCGGCAGGGCCCCACCCGGATGATGATGATGAAGAAAAAAAAAGGAATTGTCAAAAGGGGTTTGGACTAAAATTCCATGTTACCCAAAAAGGCATTGTGCCTTTGTAAGGTAAAATAAACCCCCAAAATTAACAAACCAAAGAAAAACAACCCCCAAACTTTTAGAACGTCGGCCTTTACCAAAATTGCCCCAAGGGTTGTGTGTATTCTTTGCCGTGGTGTTTTTATGTGTGTGGGGTTTGTGTGTGTGTAGTGTGTGTGAAAGTGCTGTGTGTAAAGAGGAGGGGAGAGAGGGAGAGAGAGAGTGTGTGTGTGTCTCTCCCCAAATGCCTCTCCTAGCCCAGTTATTTTGTTGGGTAAAAAAGGGTGTAGTTTGTGTATGTGATGGTGGTGGTGGTGGGGAATTTTGGGTTGTTTTTTATTGGGGTTTGGTGGGGGTGTGAGTGTGCGTGTGTATGCTTGTGGGGTATGTGTGTGTGTTTGGGGTGTGTATGTGTGTGTGAGTGTGTTTTGTATATGTGTGTGTGTGTGAGTAAAAAGGTTGGAAATTTTTGCGGTGTGTTTTGTGTGTGTTTTGGTGCGGGGGGCCCCGTGTGCCTGTGTATGTGTATGGAAAAAATGGTTTTGGTGTATGGTGTGTGTTGAAATGTGTATGTATGGTGGTACGTGTTGTATGTGTGTTTATGTGTGTATGGTGTAGGGCATGTATTTTTGTGTTGTTTTTTGGGGTGTGCGGGGTGCATATTTTGATGTGTGTGTGTGTGTGTGAGTGTGTGTGTGTTTTGTGTGAGAGTGGGGATTTTGTGGTGTGTGATTTGTGTTGGGGGGTGTATGTTTTGGTTTTGTTTTGGTATGTGTGTGTGTGTGTGTGTGTGTGTGTGTTTTAAAAGAAGAGAGAGAGAAAGGAAAAGAGTGGGAAAAGAGGGAGAAAAAAAATTTGTGTATTGTATGTGTGTGTGTATTGATGAGAGAGGGGGGAGAGTAAAAAAAAGAGAGAAAAAAAGAGAGCTTTTTTGGGTATGTGTATTTGTATGTTTGGGGAGAGAGAGAGAGGGACAGACAGACAGCCCGACGAAAGACATTTATGTATATATATATATATATATAATTGTGTGTGGTGTGTGGTGTTGCGCGCGCCCCGCCCCCGGTATGGTGTGAAGGGTGGGGTGTTTAAAGTGTGTGGGGTGTGAAATGTGTGTGTTGGGGTGGGCGCGGGGGGTGTACGTGTCCCACGCGCACGTCCTGTATGTATGTGTTTTGGGGTGCGTGTATGTGTGGGGAATGTGTGTGTGTGGTGTTTGTGGTGTGTGTGTGTGTTGGCCCCGTACGTGTTTTGGGAAAAAGCTTTAAAGTTTTTACTACTGATGGCAAGTGAAAAGGGTTAAGTGGTTTGAGGGAAATAAACGATAATAATTTTAATGCGAAACTTGGATTTAGGGTGATTTTGATTTGGGGTAATGTTTCAGCTGTTTCTCTGTGATAAAGAAAAAACCCTTTTACAATTTTTGGCCCCATTTTTTTTGCGCATGGGGAACACGGGAAAGAAGGGAAATTTTGAGTAACAAAACACAGGCCATTTTTTGAATCCCAAAAAATTACACACAGCCCAAAGCGTAACAGGCAGACAAAAACACACACGCGGGGTACACCCCCAACAACACACACACACACACCCCACACACACACATGCACATAAACACACAAAAAGGGGATATTCCCCCCACACAGCACAAACTTACACGCACGCACACACACACACAACACATACTACAGAAGGGGGGAGGAGAAAAGACAGACAGACAGACAGAGACAAAGACAAAAAAAAAGACAGACGAGGAAAGAGAAGAGAGGGGAGAGAGAGAGAGAGAGAGAAAAGACAGCAGACAGACGAGAGACGAGTGAGGGGTGACAGAGAGAGAGAGAGAGAGCGAGAGCGAGTGAGATTTTGACAGAGAGAAAAAGAGAGAGAAGAGGGGAATTTGGAATTTGACAGAGAGAGGAGAGAGAGGGGAGGAGAGTGTGTGGAGTGACAGAGAGAGAGAGAGTGAAAGTGAAGGAGAGAGGTGATACAAAAGGGGGGAGAGAGAGAAAGAGAGAGGGGGGGGGAAAAGAGAGAGAGAAAAGAAAGAGAGAGAGGGGAAGGGAAAGAAAAGAGAGGAGAGAGCCAAGAGAGAGAGAGAGTGGCAGAAAAGAGGGGTGTAAAGGGGTTGGACAGAGAGGGGAGGATTTAAAAGGGGGAACAGAGAGAGGTGAGGGGACAGAAAGAGAGAAAAGGGGAAGAAGAAAAGAGGGGAAAAAAGAAAGAGGAAAAAGAGAGAAAAGAAGAGGGGAGAAAGAAAGGGAGAGATAAAGGGGGGAGAAAAGGGGAAAGAGGGGGAGAAGAGGGGGAAAAGAGGGGAAGGGAGAAAAGGGGAAAGAGAGAGAGAGGGGGAAAGGAAGGGAGAAGGGGGAAAGGGGGGAGGGGGAGAAAAGAAAGAGAGAAAAGAAAAAAGGGGGGGAGGAGAGAAAAAAGGGGAGAGAGGGGAAAGGGAAGGGAGAGACGGAAGAGAGAAAAGAGAGAGAGACGGGAAGAGAGGGGAGAGAGAGGGGGAGAAAGAGAGTACACCCTCCCCCAAATTTAGAAAAAGAGAGACGGGAAGGGTTCAGACGTTCGTCGGGCCAAAAAAAAAAACTAAAGGGTTTTAAAGGGTTCGTTTCCATGAGGGGGAGAGAGAGGGAGGGAGAGAGAGAGAGAGAGAGAGAGAGAGAGAGAAGAGAAAGAGGAGAAAAAAAAGAGAGAGAAGACAGACGACAGACAAACAGACAGTAGACAGACGGGAAAAATTCATAAACCGGATTTTTCCCCTATGCACCCCACTCAAATCTGCCCACAATTTTTTGGGACAAACCCCCTTAAAACCTCGAAAAAAACCCCACAAAATTGGGAAAGATCTTCTTTTGGGTTCTGGGGTGATAGAAGCCAAAAAAACACTGAGACGGGACCACCAAATGTTTGGGAGAAATTAAGATGGGAAACGACCCAGGCCAAGTTTTAGGTTTTGAAAGAGCCCCAAGTTTTCCATCAAAAAATGAATAAACGAACAAATAAATAAAAAAAAATAAAAAATAAAAATAAATAAATAAAAAAATAAATAAAACCAAACAAATAAATAAAAATGAATAAAATGAATAAAATTAAATTTACAATCCAAAAATTAAACAGATGAATAAAAGAATAAAATTAAAAGGGGAATGAATGAATAAAATTAAAGGAAGGGAAGAATGGGGCAATCAAATTAAAAACCAGGAAAAGGTTTGAACTGAATACCCCTGCTTGCCCTTACTCGTATCAGTTTTAAATCCCCCTTTTTAAAGGTTTGGACTTTCTCACGAAAAGCCCCTTTCCCGCCTCGTAAAAAAATAAAAAAAAAAATAACATAAATGACTGACTGACTGACGGACTGACTGAGGAATAAATGATTGAATGAATGGGAAAAGCTAGATAGAAAAAATAGTTTAGAAAAACAAATAAAAAAACAAATGGGTTTAAATTAAAAATGAATAAAATGAATGAATGAAAAAATAAATAAATAATAGATATATAAATAAACAAAAAAACAAATAAAATAAATAAATAAAAAAATAAATACATAAATACAAAAAATTTATAAAAAAAATAAAAAGGTAAATAAAATAAATGATTAAAGTAAATAGAAAAATAAAAAAAAATAAAACAAGCCAGTCAATAGAATACTAAAACCCCAGCCGAAGGGGTTGAACTGAAAAACCCCCCCCCGGGCGGGGACGTTACTTATATCAGTTTTTCACTGTCAATTTTAGGGTAACTTTCTCAAGAGAGGTCTTCGCTCTCGAAATAGATCGGGAACTTTCCTTTTTCGCCCTTTTTCATTAAAAAAGGGGTGCCCTGTTTTTTTCCCCTAAGGGGGAAAACCCCCGGGGGGGGGGGAAACCCCGGGGGGAAAAAAAAGACAAAGGGGAAAAGGCGAAATGGGAAAAAGGGAAAAACTGAAAAAGGGTTAAAATAAAAAAGGGTTTTTAAAAAGAAAAAAAAAAAAAAAAAAAAATGAAAAAAGGCCCAAAAACGGGGAAATGGAAAAGGGAAAAAAAAAAAAGCCAAAACGGAAAAAAAATAAAAGGGAAAAAGGGCCCAAAAAAACCAAAAAAAAAAAAAATCATAAAAGTAAAAGGCAAAACAGGAAACAAATAAAAAGGGGTAAAGGCGAAAAAGGAAAACCCTCAAAGGGGGCAGAAAAGGGAAATTGGAAACAGCATAGCCGGAACACTGAAAAAATGAAAAAAAAATTTAAATAAAAAAAAGGGGAAACACAAAAAGGGGGAAAGGAAAAAAGCGAATAAGGAACCCCAAGGAATCCAACAAAAATCAAAACCCGGGAAAAAGGGAAAACGGAAAAATGCGAAACGGGAAACAGGGCAAAATAAAAAAAAAAATCGAAAAAAAGGAAAAAAAAGGCGAATCGGGGAGGGCGCTGATAAATGGCCCTTTTAAAAACAAAATGAGTCCAAAAGGTAAAAAACAGATTTTAGGATATTTCTGATTTTCAAAATGCCCAGATTTTTAAATTTTTTTTCCCTGGGGAAATTTTTATTATTTTTTAATCCCAAAAAATTTAAGGAAAAGTTATGGGGGGGTTTTTGAAGTGTGTAAATACCCAAACTAGACTTTTTTAAAAAATCAATTTTAAAAATTGTTCACCACTTCAGTAAATTTTTACCTTAGAAAACAGGTTTTTGTACTTCCCCAATTCTTTACCAAATTTTGTCCCAGGGAAAAAACACTTTCCATGCCAAAATAGTAGTGTAAAATTTTAATCCCTGTAATTGTCTTTTTTTTTAAAAGTTTATATTTTCCTTTTTTCTGACACAAAAACCCATGCCTTTAATCGGGTTTAAAACGCTTTTAAATAAAATTTTCCGTTTGGGAATTTAAAAAGGGTGCTGATGCATGTACTTTTAAATTTTAAAGTTTTTAAAAAATTCCATTTTTGACGGAAAAGTAAAAAATTAAAAAATCGCCCCCTCCCACCTTTTTCCCTGTTTACGCTTTTCGCTCCCTACGAGTTAGGACTCATTTCGTGAAAACGGGTCACAAATTTTCATGTGCACTAAACAACAAAACCCAAAATTCCCCACTTGCCCAAAAAAGCTAACAGACCCCACTAAAAATTTGTTGGCTTGTCTAAGGGGCCAAAACCCAAACGATCCCTGGATATCATTTTGGTTTCCCAAAAAAACTGATTTAAACGTTTATCCCAAAACCCCCCTCTGTCGGTTTTGAGGCATCGGTGGATAAATCAAATTGACTTTCGTCTAAAAAACTATGTCTGTATCTTTTCAAACATTCCTAAAAAATGTATATACTAATGTTTTTCCTCCCCTTTTTTTAACACAAAAGGTTCCTGTTTTTTTTTCTTTTCCAGGTCCAGCTCTTAAACCCCCAAAACCAGGGGAATAAAAACCAAAACAAAAAAATTTAAAACAAGAAAAAGTTTTTTTTTCCCTTTCCCTTTCACTGGGGTATTTGTATGACCTAAATGTATGTTTTGATGTTTAGGTTTTGGGTTGAAATTGGGAGTTATGTGTGTGAAGGTGGGGGGTGGGGTGGGGTTTGGGGGGTTGGAAAAAAAATTTTAAGGTGGAGATAGAGTGGGGTTTTGGGGGTTGTTTTTGTGTTGTGTTGGGTTTTGGTGTGGGGTGTTGTGTGTTGTGTGTTGTGGTTTTTGTGTGTGTGTGTGTGTGTGTGTGTGTGAGTGAGTGTGTGTTTTGTAAAGGGATATGTGTGCGGGTGCGAGTGGGGGTGTTATTATGTTTTTTTTGGGAATTTTGGTTTGTTTTTTTTTGTTTGTTTTTTTGTTTGATTTGGGGTGTTTCGTGTGTTTTTGAAAAGGGGTATGTCTGTTTTTTTTGAAATCGTGTGTATGTGTACTGTTTTTTGTATGTAAGTTTTTTGTATATGTGTTTGTGGGCATGTGTTTTTGTTTTTTGGTTTGTGCATTGTGAGTGTGGGGTGTGTACATGTGCACGTGATTTATGTGTGTTTTTGTGTGTGCATACGGGGATGTGTGTGGCGTGGGGCCGTGTGGTGTGTATTGTTTGTGTGTGTGTTTTGGCATGTGTTTGTGTGTGTGTTGTGTGTGGGGTGTGTGTGTGTGGGGTTGTTCGTGTTTTTTTCCCCATAAAAGGAGAAGGGGGGAAAAGGACAAACAAACGGGACAAATAGACAGAACAGACAGACGAGAGGGGGAACAAAGAGGGGGGATAGAAAAAGAAATTTAAAAAAAGGGAGAGGGGAATTAAAAAAAATTTTAAAAGGGAAAAAAATTCCTTTAAAAAAAACAGACCGAGGGGAGAAAAAGGGAATTTAAAATTTTTTTTTTAAATAACAAAATAGGTTGTTCCCCCCCCCCAATTTAAAAAAAAACAAAAAAAAACCCAGAAGGGGTCTGACATGCAACAGCAAAACCCAACAAACATTAAGAGAAAACAAAAAACCACCACAAAAAAAAAGGAAAGAAACGAAAAAAGAAAAACCCCGCTTTGATTCTCCTCACACTGGGTTGTAGAAAAAATATTTGGTATCAAAAGAACCAAAAAAAGGGAACGGTCGATCTTTGTCCTGACGGAGGAAGAAGACAATAGACCCAACGCCACAGCCCAACAGACGTTTTCCTTCTCTGCGAACGTGTCATTTTTTTTGCAACTTTAACCAGCCATTTTCCTCCTTTTTTTTAACCCCGATCGCTTTGGGTTTTTTCCCCCCCCCTTTTTTAATTTTTTCCAGGAGACTTCCCTGTGAGGGTTACCATTAAAACTTGGGGGTTTGGTTGGTATTCCCCCCCCTACCAATTTTTCCTTTTGGGTTTTTGTGTCGTTCTTTTTGGCTCTTTTGCACCTCTGTTTTTGTAATTTTTTCCCTACATTTTTTTCGGGTTTTCTCCCCATTTTTCCTTGACTTTGGTAGATTTTGAGTTTTACCCAGGGGTGTTTTTTTTTCTGTTGTTTAAACTTTCTCTGTGCCACAATTGTTTTGTTATGGTTCCAAAAATTTAGTGTTTTTTCCCTTTTGTGGGGCCATTCTCGGGTTTACAAATTTATAGCCATCTGAGATTTCTTTAAAGGGGCCCGTTAAATTTTCGGGGTCTCCCCCAAAGTTTGACATGTTTAAATATTTTCTGTTTCTTTGGATCAAAATATTCCCACGACTAGGGTAAATTTTTACACACTTCTTTAGCCGAAAATACGTATAAAAACCCATAGAAACCCAATAAGTGTTATGAACCACATTTTAAAAAGGGACCAATTCGAAAAACAATAGTGCCCTTTTGGTGCCCGGGGAAAAACATGAAAAATAAAATCAAAGAAACAAAAAGGGATTGCAAGTATTTCACAGACACACAAGCTCGTCTTTTTTTCTTTTGATTAAAAAGGGTTTGAAAACATAAAACACACACCACACACACACACACACACACACCCCCACACACCCCCCACACAAAACACACACAAAAACACCACCCAACAAAACAACACAACATACACCCAGAACACAACAAAACACACCCACCCACACACACACACCCCCCACACACACACACACACCCCAAACACACACACACACACAACACCACACACATCCACCCCAACACTCCTCGCACTTCTAAGCTCCCCGCCCCCCCCTTTCCCAAAAACAAACCCGCCGAAAAACACTTCTCCCCCAAAAAGGGACCCCCCTTTCCCAAGCAGTGGCCTTTTGGCCTTTCCCCGGTTTTGTAATGGAAAGGGGAGCAAACGAAATTTAAACTGGGGTGTAAATTTCGGGCAATGATGACCCCGCAGCCTTGGGGGGTTCAAAAGGTTGGCGGGGGTTTTTATGGTGAAACGATCAATTTTTTTGTCTTTTTCCCAAGCCACTGATTTTGGGAAACGCGGATCATGGAAGCTGACAAAATGCCCCTTCGGGGGGTTTTGGGGGCCCAGTTGGTGTCGAGTGAGTTTGCAGGGGAAAAAACTTGTGTGTTGGGTTTTTGGGTGGGGTGGGTCATTTGGTCATTTTTTATATCCTTTGTTTTTTAAAAACAAAAAATATCTGCCCACTGATGACATGGCTATGTTTGAAGGGTGATATGATACTGCGATGATGACGATGATGGAAATGAAGATGTGGCGACGACAAACGATGATGACGATGAATGATAATGATAAATGGTGATATGATAAATTGAACCATGTGATGATTATGACAATGGGGGATGAAGATGGGGCAATGATAAAATTTAAATTGATCAAATACACCCCGGGGTGTAAGGGCCCTTCATCACTAGGTCTAAGTTTTTTTATTGGAATACAAACCAAAAGATCCAATTTAATTTAAAAAGAAAATGGATGGGGAGAGAGAGAGAGAGAGAGAGAGCAGAGAGAGGGGGGGAGGGGGAAGAGGGGGAAAAAAGAAAAGAAAGAGAGAGGGGACAAAACAGCCCAGAAGTAAAACTAAACAGAGACATAAACAAAAGAGAGAGAGGGGGGAGAGAAGAGAGAGAGTGGAATGAAACAAAACCAGGGGGGTTTAGTGACAGAGATAAAAACCGGAAAGAGGAGAGAGAGGGGAGAGAGGGGAGGAGAGTTTGGGACAGAGGGGACAAAAAAACCCAGACAGACAGACGGGGGGGAAACCCAAAGACAGGGATAGATAAAGAAAGTTAAAAAGGGAGAGAGAAAAAAAAAAAACAAGTTTAAGAAAAAAAAAGTTTTTTAAAAAAAACAGACCGGGGGAGAGAATAAGGAATAATATGGTTTTAAAAACAAATGGGGTTTTTTCCCCCCCATAAAAAAAACAAAACAAACAAATGGTCTGACATGCGGGACAGAAAACCCCAACCAAAAAAGAGAGAAAACAAAAACCAAAACCACAAACAAAAAGGAAAGAAACGAAAAAAAAAGGACACCCGCTTTTGATTCTCCCCTCCACTCGGTGTGGGCCAAAAAAATTGGTTATCAAAGAACAAACAAGGAAAACGCCCAGATCGGGGTCCTGCCTGGGAAGAAGATGATGGGAAAGCAATCCACAACCAAAAGCCCGTTTCACCCCTCTGCCATGCCTTTTCTTGCAATATTTTTCCCGGCCATTTTCCTTTTTTTGTTTAGCGATCGCTTTCTTTCTTCTGTATTTATAATGTTTCCGGGGAGATTTCCCTTTGTAAATGTTCCCATTATTTTTGGAAAATAGGTATTTCAATTTTCTCCAATTTCCCTTTTGGGTATATCGTTCTCCTTGGCTCTTTTTGCACCTCTGTTTTTGTAATTTTTTTAAAAATTTTTTTCCTCTTTTTTTCAAACCATTTTCCTTAAACATGGTTGACATGATTTTACCCCATGGGTGTCTTTTTCTGTTGTTTTAAAACCCTTTCTCTGTGCCCCCAATTTTTCTTGGTATTTTTTCCAAGAGAATTTATTTTTTTGTCCCACTTTTGTGTGGCATTCTCTGTTACAAATTATAGCCATAGGGGAAATTTCTTTGAGGGGAAAGTTAAATGTCATGGTCGGGTCCCAAGTTTGTTTTGGGGGGGAAATTGGGGTTTCTTTTGGATCTATTTTCCTCACACTATGTACAACCCTTACACACTTTTTTTGCCAAAAATAGGGTAGAAAAACCCCCATTTTTAACATAAGTTTTTATGAACCACTTTAAAAGGACAATTTGAAAAACCTATAGTGTCAGGTGTTTTAATGAAGCCCATAAAAAAATAAAAATCAAAGTAACTAAAGGATTGCAAGTTTCACTGACAAAACCAACCCTCGTCTTTTTTTCATTTGATTAAAAAAGGTTTGATAACATTCCACACCACACACAAACACACACATCCACACACACCCACCCCACACACACAACCCACAAAACCCCACCACACACACACAACACACACCCACCACAACACACACAAACCAAAAACCCCACACACACACACCCCCACACACACCCCAACACACACAAAACACACATTTAAACACACACACTACTCGCATCTTTAAAAGCTCACCCCCCCCCAAACTTTTCCAACCCAAAAAAAAAGGGCGGGCCCAAAAAAAACACTTCTCTAAAATGACGCCCCTCAAGGCAGGGGCCCTTTTTGGGGCCCTTTTTTCACGGTGAAAAGGGAAAGGGGAGAGCCAAACCCGAAAAAAACTTGTGTAAATATGCGAGAAATTTATGATTTGGCCGCACCCTTTCCCGGGTTTTAAAAGGGGTTGGCGGGGGTTTTTATGGGAACGATCGTTTTTGGGGTCTTTTCCCAACCCCACTGATCTTAAAAACGGGGTCAGGGAAAAGGTGACAAAAAGGCCCCTTCGGGGAGTCTGGCCCAGTCAAGTGTAGCTACGATTTTGCAGTGAAAATCTTGTGTTTGGGTTTGGGGTTGGGTCCGTCAGTTTGGTTCAGTTTTTTTTCCTTTGTTTTTTAGAAAACCCCAAAAGATTGACCTGATGACGATGGCTTTTGATGAGGGATGATGATACTGATGATGATAAAGGTGAGGGCAATGAAGGGATGGGGGCCCAATAAACGATGATGACGATGGGGAAAAAAGATAAAATGGTGATGATAAAAATAATTGAACCATTGTGAGTTTATGAAAATTTAAAGAAAAAGATGCCCAATGATGATAATTTTTTGATAAAATACACCCAATGGGTGTAATGGCCTTCATCACTAAGGTTTTAGGTTTTTATGGGGTTTTTACAAGACAGCAAAAGATCCAATCTAATTTGAAAGGATTGAGGGGGAGAGAGAGAGAGAGAGAGATAGGGGAGAGAGAGAATGGGGAAAGAAAAGAGAGAGGACAAACAGACAAAACAGGAAAGAAAACAGAAAACCTTAAACAGAGAGAGAGGGGGGAAAGAGGGGAAAAGGGGGAGGGGAGAAGAGAGAAAGGAGAATGAGACAGACGGGACAGGTAGCTGACAGAGAGGGAAACAGAAAGGAGAGAGGAGAGAAAAGGGGGAAAAGAAAAGGAAGAAGAGGGGAAGGGGAGATTGACGGGAGAGACAAATAGACAGACAGACAGACAGAGGGGGAAACAAAGACGGGGAAAAATTTAAAGAAAGTTAAAAAGGGAAGAGAGAACAAAAACAAGTTTAAGAAAAAAAAGTTTTTAAAAAAACAGACCCAAAAGGAAAAAATTAAGGAATACTAGGGTTTTATAAAAAAATTTGGTTTTTGCCCCAATAAAAAGAAAACAAAACAAAAAAGAAGGGCCCTGACATGCGCAGATAACGTAAAAACAAACAGAGAGAAAACAAACCAAAACCCCAAAAAAAAAGGAAAAGAAACGAAGAAAAAAGCCTTTGATTCTCTCTCACACTCAGTTTTCCCAAAAATATTGGATACAAAAAAACCCCCCCCAAGGGATAGGGCCGGGATCTTTTGTCCTCCCTTGGGGAAGAAGACGATGAGAAATCCCAAGACCACAGACGAAATTCCCTTTCTCTGACAGTGCCATTCTTGAAACATCTCCCCAACCATTTTTTTCTTTTGTTTAGCATCCCCTTTCGTTTTCTGTCTTAAAAATGTTTCCGGGAGACTTTCCTGTGATGTTACCAGAAATGCTTGGAAATTTGGGTTATTTTCAAACCCAAGTTTCCTCTTGGTATATCGTTCCCTTTGGGCTTTTTTGCACCTCTTTTTTGGGTTAAATTTTTTCCCAATTTTTCCTCTGTTTTCTCCCCATTTTCCTTTGACATGGTTAAACTTATGTTTTTAGATGGGTGTCTTTTTTGTTGATTTAAATTTTCCCTCTGTGCCAAAATTTGTCTTTTTAGGGTTTCCAAAAAATTTTGTGTTTTTCCCCGCTTTGTGTGGCATTCCCCTTTTTACAAATTAAAAGCCATCTGAGTTTTTCTTTAAAGGGGGAAGTTAAATGTCATGGTCTGCCCCCAAAGATGACATGAGAAATATCTCTGTTTCTTTGGATCTATATTCCTCACGAAAAGAAACAAAATTTTACAAAATTTCTTTGGGTCGAAAATACGTAGAAAAACCCCATAGTAACATAAGTGTTATGAACCACATTTAAAAAGACAATTGGGAAACTATGGGAGTAAAGTGTGTTTATGAAGCACATGAAAAAAGAAAATCAAAGTATCATAAAGGTTTGAAAGTTTCAAAAGAAAACACAAGCATGGGTCTTTTTTCTTTTGTTTGAAAAAGGGTTGATAACACCCACACACCACACACACACACACAAACACACCACACACACACCACAGAACACCACACACAACCACACCACCCCACTTTGCCAGAATTTCTTTGCATCACACACACACACCCCACACACACCACACAACACACACACACACACACACACACACACACACACCCACACACACAAAACCCCACCCCGGGTTTTAACGCATCCCACCCCCCTCCCCCACCCCACCCCCACCCCCCCCCCCCCCCCCCCCCCCCCCCTTGCATCTTCAAAGGGTTTCCCCCGGGGGGCCCAAAACACTCCCCAAAAAAACCCAAACAGCCGAACAAACGCTTTTTTCAAAATGAAGCCCCCAAAGGCAGGGGCCCTTTTTGGGCCTTTCAGGGTGTAATGGAAAAAGGGAAAAACCTAAAAAACTGTGTGTAAAAATGCGCGCAAGATGATTTGCCGCAGCCTTCGGGGTTCAAAGGGGGGGGCTGGGTTTTTTTTTTGTAACATCGATATTTTTGCCCTTCCAACCCACTGATTTAGAACGGGGGATCAGGGAAAGGGCTGCCCAAAATCCCTTTCTTCAGGGAGTCTGGCCCAGTCGGTGTAGCTGGTGATTTTGCATTTAAAAAAACTTGGGGTTGGGTTGGGGTTTTGGGTTTCCGGTCGTTTGTTCTTTTTATTTCCTTTTTTTTTTTAAAGAAAACAAAAATCCCTGCATTTGGACGATGGCTATGATGATGATGATGATGAAACGGACGATGAGGGTGATATGGGCAAATGAAAAAGTTGGGCAAATGACGACGATGATGACGATGAGTTTAATAAATTGAGGGTTTGATGATGATAATTGAACCATGATGTTGATTTGACAATGGTGATGAGATAAAGGGCCCATGTTTGATAATTTTTTGGATCAAAAAACTTTCTTTGGATGTAATGGCCTTATCACTAGGCTAGGTGTTTATGGGGGAATTACAAACAGCAAAAGACCCAAATTTTAATTTGAAAGAGATGATGGGGAGAGAGGGGAGAAAAGGAGATAGAGAGAGAGAGAATGAGAAAAAAAAGAGAGAGAGACAAACAGCAGACAGGTAGACTAACAAAAGACGTAAACAAGAGAGAGGGGGGGAAGAGGGGAGAGAGAGAGGTGAAAATTTGGAGACAGACAAACGGGTTTGGGACTGACAGAGAGGGAAAAACAGAAAGAGAGAAAAGAGAGAGAAAAGAGGAGGGGTTTGGGACAGAAAAGAAAAATTTGGACAACAGACAGACAGGGGGGGAAAAAAAGACAGGGAAAGATAAAGAAATTTAAAAAGGGGGGGAAGGGGGAGAAAAAAAACAAGTTTAAAAAAAAAAAAGTCTTTAAAAAAACGGGCCCGGAGAGAAAAAATAAGGAATACTAGGGTTTTTTATAAAAATAGGTTGTTTCCCCCCAAAAAAGAAAACAAAAAAAACAAAAATGGTCTGAAAATGCAGACAGAAAAGTAAACAAACAGAGAGAAAAAAAACAAACCACCAAAAAAAGGGGAAAAGAAAAGAAACAAAAAGGGAAAAACCCCCCACCGGCTTCGATTCCCCCTCGCACACTCGGTTAAAAAAAAAATTTTGGTTTATCAAAGAACAAACAAGGAAAACGTCAGATCGTGCCCCTGCCTGGGAAGAAGACGTTAGAGCAATGCCACAGACCACAGAGGGTATTCACTCTCTGCACGGGTCCCCTTTTCTTGCAACATCAAACCAGTCAATTTTTTCCTTTTTTTTTAGCAATCGCTTTCTTTTCTTCTGTTTTTATAATTTTTCCCCAAAGGAGACTTTTCCTGTGATTGTTACCAGTATGCTTGGTGATAGGATTCCCCTTTACAAAATTTTCCCTCTTGGTTATCGTTCTCTTTGGTTCTTTTTTGTTGCGGTCTCTTTTGAAAAGGTTTCAAAAATTTTCTTCTGTTCCCCTCCCATTTTTCCCTTGGGAAAAATTTTGACTTGCGAGTTTAGCATGGGTGTTTTTTTTTTCGGGTTTGATTTAAACTTTCTCTGTCCCACAATTTTTCTTGTTATTTTTCAAAGAGGATTTAGTTTTTTGGGCTGATTTTGTGTGGATTCTCCTAAGTATTTTTCAAAAGGCCCGTAAAGAAAATCTTTTGAGGGGCCCATTTAAATGTGGGTGGTCTGTCCCAAACATGGGGGATGAAAAATTTATTTTCTTTTTTTTTAATCTATATTCCTCAGGACTATAACGTTTTACGCTCTTCTCTTCCCTGAAAAAAAAAGAAATTAAAAACCGTAGAAACAAAAGGGGTTAAAGAAGCATTTTCCATATTTTCTTATGAAGAAATAAAAAAAAAGACCCAAAAAAACCCATAAAGGTTTGCAAGGATTCCAACACACAAAAATTTTCCCTTTTTTTAATGTTTTTGAAAATTTTGATAACATCAACACACAAAAACACCCACCCCACACACACACACACACACACACACCACACACCCACACCCACACCACCCACCACACACAACACACACCCACACACACCAGGGGTTTACACGCAAACCCAGTAAAACCCCCTTAAACATATACGCACACAAAACACACCACCCCCCAAACCCCCCCCCCCCACACAACAAACATACACAAAACCCCCACACTCCATACCCAAAACGCGGGGAACCAAAAACGCATCCCAAATTTCCTCAAACACAAACACATACCCCACCAAAACACACACCACACAACCCAAAACACAACACACACACACACAAAACCAGAATCTAACAAAACCCTCCCCCCCCCTTTCCCCCTCCCCAAAACACAACACACAAAAAACCACACCCCAAACACGCATACACCCCACACCCGCAAAACACACCCCACACAAACAAAAACACACCCCCAACAACACACAACACACACAAAAACACCCCACACAAACCACACACACACTCACACACACACACAGCAAACATAACCCCCCAACCCAAACTCCACACTTCTAAGCCCTCACCACCCCCAAACATCCCCCCCAAAAAAACAAAAACCACCAAAAAAACCCTTTTTCTAAAAATGACCCCCCTCAAGGCAGGGGCCCTTTTTGGGCCCTTTCACGGTGTAAGGGAAGAAGAGCAAACGAAATAAACTGTGTGAAAATTTTGCGCGAAATGATGACTCCCGCGCCTTCGGGGGTTAAAAGGGCTGGCGGGGTTTTTTTATGTGAACGATCGAAAATTTTTTTCTCTTCCAACCCCACTGTTTTAGAACGCGGATCATGGAAGCTGACAAAATGCCCCTTCGGGGGAGTCGGGGACCCAGTCAGGGTAGGTTAAAGGGGAGTTGCAGTGAAAATCTCGTGTTTTTGGGGGGGGGGTTGGGCCCAGCCCCGGTTTTGGTTCAATTTATTTATTTGGGTTTTATTTAAAAAAACCCAAATTTTCCTATACTGATGATGATGATTTGATGAACGATGATGGTGATAGCGATGATGATGATGTTGGTGGGGTTTGATGTTTGGGGTTTAATGAAGATGAGGATGAGGGATGATGATAAATCCCTTTATGAAAGATGATGTAAAAGATGGGGAGGGGGAGGAGGGGGAGGGGGGAGGTTGGTGACAATACCCAAGATGATAAAAATAATGATTTTGGGGTGATGATGAGGTGAGGGGTTAAATGTTATGGTGATGGTGAGGGTGATGATGATAATAAACTTGATTATGACAATAAATGATGCCAAGGGAAATTTGACTTGATGGTGGGATTGATAAATTAGACCAGGGTTTAAACAAAAAACTTTTTTTGTTTGACCAACAAAATGATGCCCGGTCCCTTGCTTGGAAACCCATCACAAGGTCAAGAGGGTTAAAGTGGGAATTTACAAAAAAAGCAAAAAAATCGATTTTTAACTTGAGAGAGAGGATGGGGTGAGGGGAGAAAGAGAGAGAGAAAGAGAAAAAGGAGAGAAAAGAAGGGGAGATAGAAAAAAGGAGGGGAGAGAAGGGGGAAAAAAGAAAAAGGAAAGAAAACCCCAGAGAGAGACAGGGGGAGAGAGAAGAAGAAGGAGGGGGTGGGAGTTTTTTGGGAGGACGGGAAAAAACTATGGAGTGAAAGTTTCGTTTAAAAAACCCATTCAAAAATAATTTCCAAAAAATGGAAAAAAAAGAAAAAAAAGGAAGAAGAAAGAAGACAAAAAAGAAGAAAAAGTGGGGAAAGGAAGAAAAAAAGGAAGAAAAAGAGAAGAAAAAAACAAAAACACCAACACAAGACGAACAAAAAGAAAAAGAAAAAAGAAGAAGAAGAAGAAAATAAAAAACCGGGAAAAAGGGCCTGCGACAGACAGAAGAAAAAAAAGTTGATGAAGAAAAAAGCTCCATAAAAAGAACAAAAAACCCAAGAAAAAAGGGAAGGGAAACCCCAAAAAAGGGCCACAGCCCGGGCCACACAGACAGACAGAAAAACAGACAGGACAGACAACTAAACAAAAAAACAGACGATAAACAAAAACAGTTTGGGGAAAATTTAAAAAACAGACGAAAACAAAAGAAAAAAACCCTAGAAGAAGACAATAGTTTTTGGTTCTCTCTTGCACTCGGGGGGTAGAAAAAAATTTTGGGATATAAAAGAATAAAAAAGGCGTCAGATCGTGCCCCCCCTTAACCGGGGAGGGTGATAGAGCAATACCACAGCCACAGGGTATTCTTTTCTCTGCACGTTCCCATTTTACATCTACCAGCCTTTCCCCCTCCCCCCCACCCCCACCCTGCCTTTTTTTAGAGTTCTCCCTTCCGTTCTTCGGGTTTATAAGGGTTTTCTGGGAGATTTTCCGGGTAATGTCTAGCATTATCCCTGGGGGTATTTTTCCTTACCAATGTCCAAAGCCCTTCCCCCTCTCTGGTATATCGTTTTAACGCAACCCCCCTTTAAAAATTTTTTTCCCCCATTTTTTAACCAAAAACCCAAAAAAGCAAAAAAACCCTTGGGTTTTTTTCCCCTTAAAATTAAAACCCTTAATTTTAAAACAAAAAACAAATTTAAAAGGGGGATTTCTTATCAAAAAAAAAAAACCAAAAACCCCAAAAAAACCCCAAAATTAAAATAAACCCCAACAAAATTTTAAAAAAGTAAAAAAAAATTTTAGGGGAACCCCCCCACCCCCTTTTTCCCCTCTCTCCCGTATTCCCTTTAAACTTTAATGGACACAGTGGGGGCCCAAATTTTACAATATTAAAAATTATGATTATGATGGGGATAAAAAAATCATGATATTTGGGGGTTTTTTCCCCCTTTTAAAATTGAGACCCCCGTGACGGGGGCTGTTTTAAAAAACCCCTTCCCCTTTTTAAAAAAAATTTTTCCTGGTGTCAACTAGCCTGAGTTTTTACGGAAAAATTTTCCCAGTGCGGCTTAAAATTACAGAAAAAACCCCAAAAATTGAAAAAAGGGGAAGAAAAAAAAAGCGGGACTGTGCGAAAAAAATTTTTTTCCCAAATTAAAAACCCTTTTTCCAACCTGAACTGTTTGTAAAAACCCCTTTTGGGGTTTAAATTTTTTCCCAAAAGAACTGATCCGGCAATGTTTTCCCAAAAGGACTTTTTGGGAAAAAAAACAAAAAACCCTTTCCCTTTTGGGTTAATTTCTTTTTCCCGCTGACCACTTTCCACGGGCCCCCCGGAATAAAAAAATTTTTTAAGGCCCCCCCCAAATCGGGGGCCCAAAAAAAATCCCCCAAAAAAATTTCCCAATTTTTTTAGAAGCTTTGTCCCGGTTAAACCCCCCTTTTCTTTTACATACATTTTTGGGACAACCTCAATTTTTTTTAAATTTGTTGGGGGTAGAGTGCTTTTTGGGAAACCCAAAAAATCGCCCCCCTCCCAAAAATTTTCAAACCCAAAAAAAAAAAACCCCTTTTAAAATTCCTTTCTTTTTTCCTTGTCTCTTTGGTTTCTGTCTCTGTCTCTGTCTGTTTTCTCTCTTTTCTCGTCCCCTTTTTTCATTCTCTTTCTGATACACCCAAAAACCAGGGCACGCACCCACACACACAAACCCCCCAAAATTAACACACCACAAACACCCCAAAACACACACACACCCACACACAAAAAACCCCACCACACAAAAAAAAATTTTAAAAAACCCCCTTAAAACCCCCCCAAAAAAATTTTCCCCCCCAAAAAAACAAAACGCCAAAAACATTTTTTAAAAAAATTTTACGCCCCCAAAGGGAATCCCCCTTTTTGGGCCCCCTTTTTCATTTTGTGGGGGAAAAAGAGAAAAAGAAAAAAACCCCGGGTGAAAAAAACCCCCGGCCCCAATAAAAAAAGGGGCCCCCCCCCCTTCGGGGAAAAAAAGGGTTTGGGGGGGGGTTTTTTTTTGTAAAAATTTTTCGTTTTTTTGGGGCTTTTCCCAAGCCAGGGATCTTAAAAACGCGGTTCTTTGGAAGCTGACAAAACCCCCTTCAGGGATTTGGGGGCCCGGGCAGGTAGCTGAGCGAGTTCCCAAAAAAAAATCTTGGGTGTTGGGAGGGGTTGGGGTTTTCAGGGGGGTTTGGGTTTTCATTTTTTTTTTACTTGGAACTTAAAAGCAAAAAATCTGATATTGTGTGATGGTGATGGGGGAGATGGGGGAAAAGGTGAAAAAGATGATGAGGCCCCCATAAATTTTGATGATGAGGAGGGGGGAGGGGGAATGATGATATAAAAAAATGATAATTAGCCCCTTTTTTTTGGGGGAAAATTGAGTTGAAATAAAAAATTTGGGGGGACGGTGGAAAAAAAGAAAATCAGCCCAAAAAAATTATAAAAACCCCTCTGTTTTTGGGCTCCAACTTTTTGTCAGAACATGGCTTTCATTACTAGGTTTTGATTTTTTTTGGGGGAATAAAAAAAAGCAAAAGATCGTTTTTTAATTTGGGGAGAGGAGGGGATGGAGAGAAAGGGGGGTTTTTAAAGAAAGAGAGAGAGAGGGGAAAAAAAAGGAGACAGGAGAGAAAAAAGGACGGGAGAGAGACAGAGAGAGAAAAAAGGGAGGGGGGGAAATTTTTTAAAAGGACCTGGACAAAAAAGGAATTTGGGGCCCGTTTTTAACCCCAACATTCAAAATTCCCCCCAAAAAAAATAAAAGAAGAAGACAAAGAAGAAGAAAAAAAAGGGGGATGAAGAAAAAGAAGAAGAAAACAAAAACAAAACAACAACAACAAAAGAAAAAAAAAAATTAAAAGAACAAAAAGAACAAGAAAAGAAAAAGAACTAAGCTCCCAATTTTTGAAGAACAAGGTTCCCAAGTTAAAAAATCCTATCCTTCGTAGTTTCATGGCTTTTCTCGCATCTTCGTCAGGTTAAGCTGCTGGGAATCTTACTCAGATCTCCAACAGGGAAACCATTCCCCGAGATAAAAATCAGGAAGGTTTCGGGGGGATTTTAACGGCCCGGTCCCTGTTGAGCGGGGGGGTTGGGTGGCTGCGATGTAGATGGCCTCCTTGACTCCTCGCTGGAACCACTTATTTTCTTGTCCGGATGTTGCCCATTGTCCCCACTGAATTGATGTTTTTCGGCGTGTAGGTGAGCTCCTACTGGGAAGAGTCCCTCTTGTGTTCTGTTAGTCTTTCTGAAGGGGGCGTTCAGTTTCACCGACATAATGTTGGTTACAGTCCTGGCGTCTATTCTGTATATAATGCCAGCTTTGTCGAGTTTGTGGTTTTGCCCCTTGGGGGGTGCCAGCTGGCTGCTTGGTGTTGGAAAGGTTTGGAATGTACAGCCACCCCCAGTTTTCTGATCTTTTGGACAGAGCGTCACTCACACCTCCTACGTATGGTGGTGATGTGTCCCTTGCGCTGGTGTTGTTTCACTGGCTGTTGGGATGTGGTGTTGGATTTCCTGCCTCCCGGGCTGTTCCAGGCCACTTTTTGTAGCCCGAGATGGTGAGCACTTTTTTCAGGTGGTTTGTCTCCTTGTCTTTTTGCCTCTTGGGTACTGCATATGGTGTTAGCTCTGTGGGTAAGGGTTCGAATCACTCCCAGTTTGTGTTCAAGGGGCTGGTGGCTGTCGAAACTGTAAATATTGGTCCGTATGAGTTGGTTTACGGTAGAACGAGAAGGATAGAATGCCATCAGTTCTGGTGATGGGGTGTCCAGCATGGCTATGGAGTTGTTCTGTTCCACTTCCCTCGTGAATTTGATGGCTGGGTGTTGGTTGTTCAGATGTTCTGTGAATGTTCGACCAGTTGCTGGGGGAGGATAGTCATGGTGTCGTCTACGTAGCGCCCCCGATTTCGTGGTGGGGAGTGGAAAGAAGCCAATGCTTTCTCTTCAAAATCCTCCAGAAAGGTTGGCTACTATTGGGCTTACTGGGGAGCCCATGGCTGCTCCTTCTTTTGTTGGTAGAATTCCCTTGGAAGGTGAAGTAGGTGGTGGTGAGGCAGCAGGACAAGAGTTCACATACGTCGTCCACTGTGAGAGATGTACGTTGGTGGAGGGTTTGGTCGTTTGTAACCTTCGGCGTATGATCTCTATGCTTTCTTTCACTGGTACGCTGGTAAATAGGGCAGAGACATCATATGACACAAGGAGTTCATCATGAGCGAGGGTGTAGTTACTCAGTTTTTCCACTAGGTCAGCACTGTTGTGGATGTGATGATCTGTGTGTCCTACGAGAGGTGATAGGATGTCCGCCCCAAATTAGCCGTCTCATACATGATGGAACCTCTGGATGCGACTATGGGACGGAGGGGGACTTCTTTCTTGTGGACTTTGGGTAGACCATAGAAATTGGGGACGTCGGACACAGTTGGGTATAATTTCCTGTACTGTTCTAATGACAAAAAAGAAGAAACCGGAAAAAAGCCTGCAGACAGACAGAAGAAAAAGAAGATGTTGAAGAAGAAGCTCCATAAAAAGAAGAAGAACAACAACAACAACAACAAGAACAAGAACAACAACAAGAACAACACAAGAACAAGAACAACAATAAGAAGAACAAGAACAGGAAGAAGAAAAAAGAAGAAACCACAAAAGGCCTAGAGACAGGCACACAGACAGACAGACAAGACAAACAGACAGACAGACAGACAAACAGACAGATAAACAAACAGATAGGAAAATTTAACAAACAGACGAAAACAAAGAAAGAGACACAGAAGAAGACAATAGCTTTGATTCTCTCTTGCACCTCGGTTTTAGCAAAAATATTGGATATCAAAGAATAAACAAGGATACGTCAGATCGTGTCCTAACTGGGGAGAAAGCGATAAAGCAACTCCACAGACCACAGACGTATTCGTTCTCTGCACGTTCCCATTTTTACATCTACCAGCCATCCCCTCAACTCTCCCACCACACACCCCACCCCACCTTGTTTTAGAGTTCTGCTTCGTTCTTCTGTCTTATAATTGTTTCTGGGAGATTTTCCGGTAATGTCTAGCATTATGCATGGAGGTATTCTCTTACCAAGTTTCCAAAACCTTTCCCTCTCTGGTATATCATTTTCTTTGGCTCTTCTGTTTTGTGAAATTTCCTTTTTTTTTTTTATGCCTACCATGTTCCTTGATGTGACTGTCTCACAAATTTTAGCATAAGTTTTATTTATTCATTTTTTCATCTATTTATTGATTTATTTATTTATCTATGTATATATTTATGTGTTATTTATTTGTTTATTTATTCATTTATTTGTTTTTTGCTATTTCACATTTTTCACCATAATTGTCTTATTGTGTTTCCAAGAGATTTGCTATTGTGCTGTTGTTGTGTAGCATCCATTGGTGTTAATCTTGGCCCTCTAAAATTGCATTTGATGTTAACGAAGTGTCTTGAACTGTCCCCAAGATGAATCAAGAACATTTCTCTTTCTTTATGTCTACATTCTCCAGGTCTATGTACCATCAGGAGTATGTGCGACCTTAACCCGATTTTTTTTTCTGAACTGTTTTTCTACATGTACGATCACATTATAAACAATATAAACATTGAAGTTCCATCCCACACCTATTTTTTTTTCTTTTTTGTCCCAGTGTTCACACCACTTTAATTAATGGATGCAGAACTAGGGCACTTTTACAATACTATCAATACGATGCCGATAGGGATGATGATCACGATACTGTGGTGGAGTTCCATCTGTAATTGAATTTGCAGGACAGGGCTGTGCTCAGTGTTCCTTTCATGATATATCCTTGCGTCAATAGGCCTGAGAGATACAGGCATCTGCGGTGTTGGTCATGAGATTGTAGTTATACCCACAATTACGATTCTGTGAAGGGAAGAGCTCAACTGTATGGTGCCAGTCTTTTCCAATGAGCCGATAGCACACTCAACTCTTGGTAGAAACCTGTTGCAGCTGAAATGAGTTTGAAAGAACTGATCCCACAATGATTTCAACAGGACTGATAGGATTCAAACACACAACCTTCCCATTGGTAATCGGTTGCACTGACCACTTCTCTACAGCGCTTGGAATCCAAGCGCTTTTAACATTAACCCAAATCTGGGATCAGGTAAGTGTATTTCAGTTTCAGTTTCAGTTTCTCAAGATGATGTCTCCTCGCTCAGAATGAATTCCATATGCGCTAACATCAGAAGTGTCATGTGTATGGTGATCATGGCACAAGCCTTAAGCCTGCACATAACCCATGAGCTGGCCAGATCCTGAGGTCCTACCTAGCCTATGTTTTGCCTAGTCTCTACTTTTTTTTTACTGCTATTGTATCAGTCTATCATTGGAACAGTCCTGGTTACATGGGAAATGACATGTGTACCTGTTTATCTTATCTTCAAAGAAAAGCACAAATACATAAAGTAAATAAATAAGTAAATAATGGTCTGAATCACAACACAACTAGCCACTCAGTATTAAGTCGTTTCACATCACAGAAAGTCCCCTCTCTCCATTCAATGTACAAAGCCTCATCTGCCATGTAACGTGTTTTAATCTCTTAGAAGTTTTCTAAACGTTTAATGCTATTTCAGATCTATATACATTGTAGTGAAAACACTCAATTAATGTTAAGGTTAATGTAGAGTGTTTCTCGAAACTGAATCGCACTCTGCATGAATTCGAACCCAAAAGTCCTTAATCCTTTCTCTCTCTCTGTCTCTCTGTTTCTGTCTCTGTCTCTGCCTCTCTGTCTTTGCCCCTTTCTGTCTCTCTTGCCCTCTCTCTCTAATACATCCACAACCACACACACACACACACACACACACACACACACACACATGCACCACACACACCACACACACACACCACACACACACACACACACACCACACACACACACACACACACACACAATCTAATCTTCTAAACCCTTCATGCCCCAATAAATTCTACAAAAACAAAACAAACAAAAAAACAACTCTGTCAAAATGACGGCCCCTCAAGGCAGTGGCCTTTTGGCCTTTCATGATGTACATGTAATGGAAGAGAGCAAACGTAATAAACTGTGTGTAAATATGCGCGCAATGATGACTGCCGCAGCCTTCGGGGTTCAAAAGGGTTGGCTGGGTTTTTATGTTAACGGTCGATATTTTGTCTCTTCCAGCCACTGATCTTAGAACGCGGATCATGGAAGCTGACAAAATGCCCCCTTCAGGGAGTCTGGGCCCAGTCAGTGTAGCTGAGCGAGTTGCAGTGAAAATCTTGTGTGTTGGGATGGGTTGGGTCCGTCAGTTTGGTTCAATTTATTTCCTTGGTTATTTACAAAACAAAAAATATCTGATGATGATGATGATGATGGTGGTGGTGATGGTGATGGTGATGATGATGGGGTGATGATGATGATGATGGTCATGATGATGATGATGAGGCAGAGGAGGAGGAGGATGGTGATGATGATGGTGATGATGGCAGTGATGATGATGATGATGATGATGATGATGATGATGATGATGATGATGGTGTGGTGATGGTGATGGTGATGATGACAATTAGATCATGATTATGATGAGGATGATAATGACAAAGGCAATGACGTTGATGGCAGCGATGATAATCAGACCATGATTATCATAAACTCTGTTGTTGATCCAACAGATGTGTAGGTGAACTGGCCTTCATCAGTAGGTCTAGGTGTTTATGTGGAACACAAGACAGCAAAAGATAGAATCTTGACTCAAAAGAGAGGATGGGGTAAGAGAGTGGAAGGGAGAGAGAGAGAGAGGGAGAGAAGGGGAGAGAAGGGAAGAGAGACAGAGAAAGGGAGAGAGAGAGAGGGAGACAGAGAGAGGGAGAGAGAGAGAAGGGGAGAGGGAGAGAGAGAGAGAGTAGGAGAGTGGGAGATTTTTGAGAACTGGAGAAAACTATGGAATACAGATCGTTTAACAACATTCAGACTATTACTCCATAAATAGAAGAAGAAGAAGAAGAAGAAGAAGAAGAAGAAGAAGAAGAAGAAGAAGAAGAAGAAGAAGAAGAAGAAGAAGAAGAAGAAGAAGAAGAAGAAGAAGAAGAAGAAGAAGAAGAAGAACAAGAACAAGAACAAGAACAAGAAGAAGAAGAAGAACAAGAAGAACAAGAAGAACAAGAACAAGAAGAACAAGAACAAGAAGAACAAGAAGAACAAGAAGAACAAGAAGAACGAGAACAAGAACAAAAATAAAAGAACAAGAAGAGGAAGAAGAAACCAGAAAAGGCCTACAGACAGTCAGACAGACAGACAGACAGACAGATAGACAGACAGACAGATAGACAGACAGAAAAACAAACAGATAGGAAAAGTTAACAAACAGACGAAAACAAAGAAAGAAACATAGAAGAAGACAATAGCTTTGATTCTCTCTTGCACTCGGTGTAGCAAAAAT
>JAPXFY010001596.1:10000-34614 GCA_030674185.1 Monoplex corrugatus | reverse complement strand
CTGATCACAACATCAACAAGTCACCATGTCACACATCACAGATATACTGATCACAACATCAACAAGTCACCATGTCACAACATCACAGACATACTGATCACAAACATCAACAAGTCACCATGTCAGACATCACAGATATACTGATCACAACATCAAGAAGTCACCATGTCAGACATCACAATAAGATATACTGATCACAACATCAAGAAGTCACCATGTCAGACATCACAGATATACTGATCACAACATCAGGAAGTCACCATGTCAGACATCACAAACAGATATACTGATCACAACATCAACAAGTCACCATGTCAGACATCACAAACAGATATACTGATCACAACATCAAAAGTCACCATGTCACACATCACAAAACGATATACTGATCACAACATCAACAAGTCACCATGTCACACATCACAAAAGATATACTGATCACAACATCAACAAGTCACCATGTCAGACATCACAAACAGATATACTGATCACAACATCAAAAGTCACCATGTCAGACATCACAAAAGATATACTGATCACAACATCAACAAGTCACCATGTCAGACATCACAATAAGATATACTGATCACAACATCAACAAGTCACCATGTCAGACATCACAATAAGATATACTGATCACAACATCAACAAGTCACCATGTCAGACATCACAAACACAGATAGTACTGTCAGATCACAAACATCTACAAATCACACAAGTCACCATGCACAAACAGATATACTGATCACAACATCAACAAGTCACCATGTCAGACATCACAATACAGATATTACTGATCACAACATCAAACAAGTCACCATGTCAGACATCACAAACAGATATACTGATCACAACATCAAAAGTCACCATGTCAGACATCACAAACAGATATATGATCACAACATCAACAAGTCACCATGTCAGACATCACAAAAGATATACTGATCACAACATCAACAAGTCACCATGTCAGACATCACAAACGATATACTGATCACAACATCAACAAGTCACCATGTCAGACATCACAATAAGATATACTGATCACAACATCAACAATCACCATGTCAGACATCACAATTATACTGATCACAACATCAAAAGTCCCATGTCAGACATCACAATAATACTGATCACAACATCAACAAGTCACCATGTCAGACATCAAAAGATATACTGATCACAACATCAACAAGTCACCATGTCAGACATCACAATATACTGATCACAACATCAACAAGTCACCATGTCACACATCAAGATATACTGATCACAACATCAACAAGTCACCATGTCAGACATCACAATATACTGATCACAACATCACAACACATGTCACCATGTCAGACATCACAGATATACTGATCACAACATCAAAAGTCACCATGTCAGACATCACAGATATACTGATCACAACATCAACAAGTCACCATGTCAACATCACAGATATACTGATCACAACATCAACAAGTCACCATGTCAACATCACAGAATACTGATCACAACATCAACAAGTCACCATGTCAGACATCACAGATATACTGATCACAACATCAAGAAGTCACCATGTCAGACATCACAAAAGATATACTGATCACAACATCAAAAGTCACCATGTCAGACATCACAGATATACTGATCACAACATCAGAGTCACCATGTCAGACATCACAAACAGATATACTGATCACAACATCAACAAGTCACCATGTCAGACATCACAAACAGATATACTGATCACAACATCAACAAGTCACCATGTCAGACATCACAAACAGATATACTGATCACAACATCAACAAAGTCACCATGTCACACATCACAAACAGATATACTGATCACAACATCAACAAGTCACCATGTCAGACATCACAAACAGATATACTGATCACAACATCAACAAGTCACCATGTCAGACATCACAAACAGATATACTGATCACAACATCAACAAGTCACCATGTCACACATCACAAACAGATATATGATCACAACATCAACAAGTCACCTATGTCACACATCCACAGAACAGATATACTGATCACAACATCAACAAGTCACCATGTCACACATCACAAACAGATATACTGATCACAACATCAACAAGTCACCATGTCAGACATCACAAACAGTATACTGATCACAACATCAACAAGTCACCATGTCAACATCACAGAATATACTGATCACAACATCAACAAGTCACCATGTCAGACATCACAACAGATATACTGATCACAACATCAACAAGTCACCATGTCACACATCACAAACAAATACTGATCACAACATCAACAAGTCACCATGTCACACATCAACAGATATATGATCACAACATCAACAAGTCACCATGTCACACATCACAAACAGATATACTGATCACAACATCAACAAGTCACCATGTCAGACATCACAGATATACTGATCACAACATCAACAAGTCACCATGTCAGACATCAAACAGATATACTGATCACAACATCAAAAGTCACCATGTCAGACATCACAGATATACTGATCACAACATCAACAAGTCACCATGTCAACATCACACAGATATACTGATCACAACATCAACAAGTCACCATGTCACACATCACAGATATACTGATCACAACATCAATACAAGTCCACCATGTACAACATCACAGACTATACTGATCACAACATCAACAGTCACCATGTCAACATCACAATAAGATTAACTGATCACATAACATCAAATAGTCACCATGTCAAGGACATCACAGAATACTGATCACAACATCAGAAGTCACCATGTCAGACTCATCAACAGATATACTGATCACAACATCAAAACACAGTCATCACCAATTAGTCACAACATCAACAGTAATGTAAATACGATATACTGATCACAACATCAACAAGTCACCATGTCAACATCACACAGATATACTGATCACAACATCAACAAGTCACCATGTCAGACATCACAAACAGATATACTGATCACAACATCAACAAGTCACCATGTCAGACATCACAAACAGATATACTGATCACAACATCAACAAGTCACCATGTCAGACATCACAGATATACTGATCACAACATCAAGTCACCATGTCAGACATCACAAACAGATATACTGATCACAACATCAACAAGTCACCATGTCAGACATCACAAACAGATATACTGATCACAACATCAAGAAGTCACCATGTCAGACATCACAAACAGATATACTGATCACAAACATCAACAAGTCACCATGTCAGACATCACAAACAGATATACTGATCACAACATCAACAAGTCACCATGTCAGACATCACAAACGATATACTGATCACAACATCAACAAGTCACCATGTCAACATCACAAACAGATATACTGATCACAACATCAACAAGTCACCATGTCACACATCACAAACGATATACTGATCACAACATCAACAAGTCCATGTCAGACATCACAACAGATATACTGATCACAACATCAAGAAGTCACCATGTCAGACATCACAACATATTATGATCACAACATCAACAAGTCACCATGTCACATCACATAACAGATATACTGATCACAACATCAACAAGTCACCATGTCAGACATCACAAGATATACTGATCACAACATCAACAAGTCACCATGTCAGACATCCACAGATATACTGATCACAACATCAACAAGTCACCATGTCACACATCACAGATATACTGATCACAACATCAACAAGTCACCATGTCAGACATCACAGACTATACTGATCACAACATCAACAAGTCACCATGTCACACATCACAGATATACTGATCACAACATCAACAAGTCACCATGTCACACATCACAGACATATATCTCAATCACAACATTCAACATCAAGTACTGACACACTCCAAGTACATTCACATCACAGATATACTGATCACAACATCAACAAGTCACCATGTCAGACATCACAGATATACTGATCACAACATCAAGAAGTCACCATGTCAGACATCACGATATACTGATCACAACATCAACAAGTCACCATGTCAACATCACAGATATACTGATCACAACATCAACAAGTCACCATGTCACACATCACAACATACTGATCACAACATCAACAAGTCACCATGTCAGACATCAACAGATATACTGATCACAACATCAACAAGTCACCATGTCGACACATCAAGATATACTGATCACAGCATCAACAAGTCACCATGTCAGACATCACAAACAGATATACTGATCACAACATCAACAAGTCACCATGTCAGACATCACAAACAGATATACTGATCACAACATCAACAAGTCACCATGTCAGACATCACAAACAGATATACTGATCACAACATCAACAAGTCACCATGTCACACATCACAAACAGATATACTGATCACAACATCAACAAGTCACCATGTCAGACATCACAAACAGATATACTGATCACAACATCAACAAGTCACCATGTCAGACATCACAAACAGATATACTGATCACAACATCAACAAGTCACCATGTCACACATCACAATAAGATATACTGATCACAACATCAACAAGTCACCATGTCAGACATCACAATAAGATATACTGATCACAACATCAACAAGTCATCATGTCAGACATCACAAACAGATATACTGATCACAACATCAACAAGTCACCATGTCAGACATCACAATAAGATATACTGATCACAGCATCAAGAAGTCACCATGTCAGACATCACAATAAGATATACTGATCACAGCATCAACAAGTCACCATGTCAGACATCACAATAAGATATACTGATCACAACATCAACAAGTCACCATGTCAGACATCACAATAAGATATACTGATCACAGCATCAACAAGTCACCATGTCAGACATCACAATAAGATATACTGATCACAACATCAACAAGTCACCATGTCAGACATCACAATAAGATATACTGATCACAATATCAACAAGTCACCATGTCAGACATCACAGATATACTGTTCACAACATCAACAAGTCACCATGTCAGACATCACAATAAGACATACTGATCACAACATCAAGTCACCATGTCACACATCACAGATATACTGATCACAACATCAACAAGTCACCAAGTCAGACATCACAGATATACTGATCACAACATCAACAAGTCACCATGTCAGACATCACAATAAGATACTGATCACAACATCAACAAGTCACCAAGTCAGACATCACAGATATACTGATCACAACATCAACAAGTCACCAAGTCAGACATCACAGATATACTGATCACAACATCAACAAGTCACCATGTCAGACATCACAGATATACTGTTCACAACATCAACAAGTCACCATGTCAGACATCACAATAAGATATACTGATCACAACATCAAGAAGTCACCAAGTCAGACATCACAGATATACTGATCACAACATCAAGAAGTCACCAAGTCAGACATCACAGATATACTGTTCACAACATCAACAAGTCACCAAGTCAGACATCACAGATATACTGTTCACAACATCAACAAGTCACCAAGTCAGACATCACAGATATACTGTTCACAACATCAACAAGTCACCAAGTCAGACATCACAGATATACTGATCACAACATCAACAAGTCACCATGTCAGACATCACAATAAGATATACTGATCACAACATCAAGAAGTCACCAAGTCAGACATCACAGATATACTGATCACAACATCAAGAAGTCATCATGTCAGACATCACAATAAGATATACTGATCACAACATCAACAAGTCACCAAGTCAGACATCACAGACATACTGATCACAACATCAACAAGTCACCAAGTCAGACATCACAGATATACTGATCACAACATCAACAAGTCACCATGTCAGACATCACAATAAGACATACTGATCACAACATCAAGAAGTCACCAAGTCAGACATCACAGATATACTGATCACAACATCAAGAAGTCACCAAGTCAGACATCACAAATATACTGATTACAACATCAACAAGTCACCATGTCAGACATCACAAACAGATATACTGATCACAACATCAGGGAGTCACCATGTCAGACATCACAATAAGATATACTGATCACAACATCAACAAGTCACCATGTCAGACATCACAATAAGACATACTGATCACAACATCAGGGAGTCACCATGTCAGACATCACAAACAGATATACTGATCACAGCATCAAGGAGTCACCATGTTAGACATCACAGATATACTGATCACAGCATCAGGGAGTCACCATGTCAGACATCACAAACAGATATACTGATCACAGCATCAGGGAGTCACCATGTCAGACATCAGAAACAGATATACTGATCACAACATCAACAAGTCACCATGTCAGACATCAGAAACAGATATACTGATCACAACATCTGGGAGTGGTAATGTCAGAGAAAGACATAGCAAGCTTACTGGTCAGAGACATCACAAAAAGACATTGATCACAACATCAGTTACAATGTCAGACTATCATCACAAATACAATAATGGTCATAACATTAGGAAAAACACAAACAGCACTTAAGACACTGATGGAAAAACAATCACAAACTGTTATGCACTTAACTCACTGAGGACAAATTCCAAGATTACCCAGAAAAGCAGTATCTCATTGAATGCCCATTTCTAAGTACACTCGTATAAAAAATTCTTGAGTCTAAAACTTGTTCATAAACATTATTTCTCAATCCAGATGTAGCCTATGGCATAATTTCCCTATCTCAGTCTTCTGGCATACATGTGAATTGTGTTCGTTAGTCTTTCTCTGCATATTTCTCTGAAAATGTTAACTCTTTGAGACTTTGTACGCAATCTCATCACCTACATCTTGTTTACTGCCACACGCTGTGTTCGCGATCTCTGCATGTACTTGTAAACATCATGAATTTTAACAGTTAATCTATGGTCCACAGGATGTAATCCATTATACTATAAAAAACATCAAGCTGTCTCCAACTGAAGGCTACCTCCTATCAGTAATTATTCGTTCTGTATAGTTGTGTGATCAGTTTCTTTTGACCAGAATACTTGATAGCAGTTGCCACGTGTCAACAATGAGGCAATCAATAAATGCGCTCAGTTTGATTCACAAACAGAAGTGATTTTTACAGTTCAAAAATAGTTGGAAAGAGTTACGGAAGAGGGTAGTGAAGAAGAGAAGGGGGTTGGTGATCAATTCTGTGGGTGATAGTGACAGTGAGGGCAGTTACGCTGTCCCAGTCAATGGCAAAAGTGGTGAAGAGAGTGAAGGTGATCTCACCAAGTGTAGGAGATGACAGTACTCAAGCTGGAAGTGTTGCTGGTGCAGTGTTTGACACAGATACTACGTTGATTCTGCTGATACTTAAGAGGTAGACACTAGGTGTGTGTAGTGGTATGTCTGTGTTTAACAGCTTTTCTGTTTTCTAACTATGCAACACTAATTTCAGGTTCCTATGGGGCTTTTATATTGTTTTTCAACTTGTGGAAAACACTCTGGACTTCGCACATTGTACAAATAATACTCTGGAAGACATTTCAGATATTCTGCAGTAAAATGTAATGTATAGTGACTTGACTTTTCAGTAAAATACAGAGCACCAGCCCTCTTCCAGTATTTTTCTCAGAACTATTATGTACTACTTTTGTGCCAAAAATGAAGATACAGATGCATGTTCACCAAACATAATTCATTTACATTTTAGTAAAGAGGAAGTAGAGAATACATTAAAAATTATAAAATCTTGTTCTGTGTAGAATGAAAACTCAAATTTTAGTAATTCTTTTAAAAGTGGTACAAGAAGTTGCCAAGGGGTGATAGTCCACAATCTCTCTGAGTCAAAACATGGGAGTATACAGTGGAAGGGTCATCAGCCTCAAACAGCAGTGTCTTGAATGGGGTAACAACTGCAATGTCAACATGAGATCACATGCTTTCCAAGGAAAAGCAGTCTATATTTCACACAGAAAAATTCTAATGTAATCAAAAGTTATTACAGATTACAATAAAAACACTGCATGAATCTACAATCAAACCAAACCAAGAAGACACACACACTATACTGCACATGCATAAACACACATGTGCACACGCAAGCACACATGTGTACCTGCACACACACACACACACACTTACTGAGGATGTAGTTGAAAAGATTGCAATAGTTGTAGTAGGATTCAAACCGTTGCTCCAACGAGGGTCCACTCTGCAAAACAAAAGAAATGACAGAATACCAACTGTTACAGAAAAATTAAAATAACTACATAAAAAAAAAAAAATTAAAACGAAATAAAACAAAAAATGAAAAAAAACCACCAACCCACAAATACAATCTAAACACAAAACAAAATATCAACAAAAGATCCAAAAACCTACCAACAAATATGTTCAAATCTGCCTTTCCCTTTTTTAAGAACTGCTGAGGTGGTACATATCTGTATGATTGTGATTGCAATACAGTGCTTAAAAATTAAACCAGCACACAACTTCCATTTTTTAAATGCAAATTTCAAATTGACAATATAAAGCCACACTTAGCACTATTATCAATAAACACTTGAGAGTTTGTTTGATTTACCACAGAGGGACAATTCCATATGTGCCTGACCCAACTCTAAAAACAACAGTTATCTGGCCGACTCCTTGAGCCTGCACAAAACCCTATGCATGGGCAAGATCTTGAAACAGGAAAGGGGCAAAAGAACAGGTCCTATAAAACACTACACTGACACCACAAGAATGACTGATGTACTGACAGGTAGTGAACAGGCCAGTCTTTACGGTGGAGTGTGTGACTGAAGTTGAGAGTTCGTGACTCTACCAACAGAGCCAGTCAGCCTGCAACAGTCACCTGAGACAACTTGAACCCACAATCCCTGAACTAAGAATCACACACTCCACCAAGTGAAGTAACTGGGCCCACTCACTGGCTCAGTTGATACACTGCGCTGATAATGTGGAAGTTGTGGGTGTGACTCTCATCTAAGCCACAAATATTTCTTTTTGTTCAAAGCCCAGACCTTGATGAAGCAATGAACATAAAAAGAATAACAGTACACAGGTTGGTTGGTTCTTCTGACCGAGCCATGGACTTAAGTTCTGTGTATCTCATGTTCGAGCCAAGCCTACGACATTAAAAACAGGCCTGTTCGCCCTTATCTTAATGTTTCCATCATTCTCATAGTGTCAGCATAGGGTTTCAAAAGTCCCTTCTTTCCCATTCTTCATCTCAAGACCATGCCAGCACATCGGGATTTGCACAGACTCTGGGAGTCTACCACTTGGCTGCCAGCAGATCTGGGTGCAGTGCATGCGGAAATGTGATGAATCTCTCTTGAACAAACACCAAACCATACACCAACAACCTATACCCCATAGTACTCACCTGAACACGTGCATACACATGCCTGTAGTACAGCTCCTTGTACAGGATCAGGAACACCTGGTCTGTAACACAGCCACACACACGTCGCTGTTAGTGAGTGAAACATTACAACATTCACCAACCTAACACCATCTTAAAATCAGTCAATCTCTACACTGTAAAACATAAACAGTATCATCCACTCATACCAACTATCTACAGCAGTCTGACTCTCCAGTTTGAGGAAGACCTCCGACGGCCATAAGGAACTGTAAACATCTGTGCTTGAAATAAGACGTTACAAAGAAAATGATGTCACACAACAAGAAAATCACACACATCCCTCCCCCTGGCCATGGCAGCTCATTGCCAAGGGTATGGCACTGTCAAAGGTGTAGTAGGAACCTTACCAATTGGACCATGCCTTAGTAATAGGTGGTCATAAGTAGCAACAAGTCATGAGAGGAAAGCAACGTCTCTGGAACCAAGCCTCATTCTAGGCCAGGGTAAAGTGTGGAAACCATCTAACCCCCGCCCCCCTCCTACAGACACACAAGGGAAAAGAGTCTGGCATGCCTTTATAAATATGGCTAAAAATAGCCTGGTATCTATCTTCTCCTTCCCACTAGCTTGACATTAAGTTGGATGCCTTTTTTTCAGTCTGACAAACGCAAACAATAACATTTCACTTTACTGCATGTGAAAAATATAGTCTCATCTCTCTTTTCAATAACACCTGAATAAAACACTCACACTTATGCAGTCCAACAGAAAAACAAGACCAAACTGAAACCCGAGTTACACAGACCAGCTCTAAGTATCACATACCATTTCCAACAATGGGAGCCACCACATCAGCTTCAGGCCATGGCGTGTTCTTGAAGAAGCGATCCGTCAGCTTGTTGAAGCTGCACAACACACACAAAACAAACCCTTGTCACTTTCCTACAAATCTATAAATCATAACACAATCACTCATTCATTGACCTTCACACAAAATCTACCCAATCTACTTTTACTTTTTTCTCCCTCTGGTACCCATCATGGGTGTCGATATGAGATGCAGCTGATGGGTCTGGGCTAGAAGCATGGTTTCCGCTGCTCTAAGGTCGTGTTGTAGCAAGACCTCTTTCCAGTTTCAGTTTCTCAAGTTTCACATCATTCAGCTATCTCTTCTTTGACCACACGTCCCAATAAATTAACCTTTTCACTCCTGCTCTATCCACCTTCTGCAAATATTTGATCTTTTCAATCCCTCATCCTATCAGGAAGCTAGTGGACAGGGTGATGGAGTGAAAGAATTAACTGTTTGCTTTGTTATCATCACTTATACTTCAGCTTAATGACGACAAAACAGAAGCTATCCTCATTGGCACCCGTCAGAAACTTTCTCAGCTGCCTCCTCTTTCTCTCCCATTATGTAACACATCAGTCCCAATTTCTGATTCAGCTAAAAACCTTGGTGTCTGCATTGACTCTACCCTCTCCATGAACAACTTTGTTTCTCAAACTGCCAGATCCTGCTACTATCATCTTCATCGTATAAGGCTGATCAGGAAGTATCTCTCTGTCGAAACAACTGCAAAACTCGTTCTCTCCTTCATAATGTCTCGCATTGACTATTGCAATTCACTCCTGTCTGGTCTTCCTGCCTCCACCATTCACATCCTACAGCGCATTCAAAACAATGCTGCACGCCTTGTACTCAAAAAGAAAAAAGCTGACCACATATCTCCTCTCCTGGCACAACTTCACTGGCTCCCTGTATCAAAGCGCATACAGTACAAACTAGACACCATGTGCTACAAAAGCCTCAATAACGCAGCCCCCGATTACCTGTCAAGCCTACTTGAGATCTATCTTCCCTCACGTACCCTCCGCTCTGCCTCCGATCCTCTGACTTTTCGCTTTCCACGCACTAAGCTCAATACCTATGGTCCACGAGCCTTCTCTGTTTCTGGTCCACTCTCCTGGAACAAACTTCCTCTCTCAGTCCGTCAGCAACCTACTTTTGTCTCCTTCAAGTCCGCTCTCAAAACTCACCTTTTCTCCTCCGTATAAAATCCTAACCTCACTCAACCCCCCCCCCCCCCCCCCCCCCCCCTCTGCAGCCTGTCTCCGCTCGGAGGGAATCACATGGTTATAATATATATTGTATATGCTATGCTCTATTTAATTTTCCATTGGTTTTATTCTTGGTTTTATTGCTTTTATTCTTTCTCCCCATTTATAGCCATGCGCGCGTGTGTGTCTGTGTGTGTGTGCGTGCGTGTGTGTGCGTGCGTGCGTGCGTGCGTGCTTGCGTGTGTGTCTGCTTCAGCGCTTAGATTTGATTTTATCAAGATTTTGCGCTATATAAATATTGTAATTATTATTATTATAATATATTATTATTATTATACTGCAAGAAGTTAACCACTGACAGTCATTCCCCACTTACTAGCAATGAAGCATGAAAAATTGAAATTGGGTTTTGAGTTAAAAGATGTATATGGTTTTGAAGATATTGTTGTTCTGAGTAAAAAGCAGTTTAAATTTTTCAGATCGGACCAATAGTTCACGAGATATTCGAATTTGAAGCGTCAAAAATTTCTTAAATTTTGGTACCACGTTTTAGTGGGACAAAGAAGAGATGTGTGGGACAGCTGTCACAGAACAAACCCATCAAATGGCATGGTATGCTGATTTTGCTGGAAATGACATTCATTTTGTAATTGTGAGAGACAGACAGGATCAAATGTCATGAAATTTTGATCGTTGATGTATTTTTGTATGCCGAATTGAATGAAACCATTATCGTAACTCTGCGACGAGCCATTTTTGTCTTATTACAGGAAACATGTGATATTTGGCATGTTTTATCAGTTTTTCATTAATAATTGCCCATATTGTATTTATAACAGACAAAAATGAAGCTAGAAACAAAACAAGGATATATAATCATTTCATGAGATAGATATAAAATCATTTTGCTCATCGTTCAAGTGTCTTATTACTGCAAATCAAACCAAAAAAGTCATGACTCGCTACTTCAGTATCTTATGAATAATTTGTAATATTTCATCAGTTTCTGTACATATAAAAGGAAATCTGAGAATCAATGACTTCTGGAATCACTTCAATAATTGAAATATTAAAAATTACTGCATGCTTTTATGCTGCAGTCTATCCAAAAATATCATCCGATCAAAATTCTTCTAAAAACTAAACACACATAACACACACATAACACACATACACATACATACACACAAAGGAAAACATTACAGACAAGATTTTTGTACATTACATTTGATTTTTATTTTATACATCAGTGTTTAGAGAAAAAAAATTCAGTAGACTGTGGATGAGTCAAGTCCCTGAACATTTAGCACAGCCTGAGTCCAAAGAAAACTTCAGGAAGGATATGGGACCACTCGCCATTCAGGAATAGGTAGAGAAATATATGAATCTCTGCATAATATATGCTATTCATTGAGAGATTGGAAAGGAAAGAAAACCATGATGCATAGTCTAAACATCAATATTACTTTAACATTAAGCCCAAACTCGCGACTTTAATTTTGAGCATATTCCTTGTAAAAATCCACCAAAGCTGAGCAATCCTGCCAAGTATTTCCAGTGTAATCTTGCCCTTTAATACAAATCAATAACAATAGGCTACTACTAAATAAGATGCAATCTTCCCTTTAAAACAAACTGATTACAATAGGCCTATCCTTTTCAGATACTGACAACAAACTGAAACAACTACCGTATGTAAGCTAATGGATGGCCTACTTTACAAATAATACAACCCATAGCCTTCTATTCAGTTGCAAAACCTAAATAAAGAATATTATAACAATGACAGAAGATTTTGTTTTGTGACATTCTACATCTCTGTGTGTGTTAGTGTGTGTGTGTGTGTTGTCTCAGAGAGAGAGAGAGGATCATGCCTGTTAACAGTGACTTAGATATGAATGTATTGGAGCCTATTTATTTATTTATTCATTTCTTGATCTCTGAGAGAGAGAGATTCATATCAAGGAAAGTACAATGACTTGCACAGAATTGTTTGTTGATTTGAAAAAAAATTATTTAGACCTATTTATTCATTCATTTATTTATTAGAGAGAGTGAGAGAGAGTTGGGGAGGCAGGTATGCGCACCCCTCTGTTTGGGCAAACCCATTTTCCACGGCTCGGCGAAGCCTGTTGAGCACATAGTATTTTTAGTAGTAAGCTCGCCCGTCGTGGGGTGAGCAGATCTACACAGCGACATGCAAATTAGCATGACCTCGGGAAGGAAATGGTTGACGAACCTAGCTTCGGCTGACAACTCCGAATCGAGTTCAAACGCAGTTGCCCTTTTCTTGAAAAATACAGTGTTACAGATAAAACAGAACTTGATCTGTTGGTTGCTAGATCTAGTCTTTGTCTGACAACGCGAAACTTGCCGAGCTGAAACTTGCACACTGTTCTGTTCCGCGCAGTAGGCCTATGGCGTCGGCACATTGCGACGTTGTTTTGCTACTGATCTGGTATAGATCCTCGTGTAAAAAGTTGCCGTACGGCCATAATTTACATCAAATTGATTTCATATTACACATGCATATAGAAAAAAGCATGTAAAATCGAATCCCGCCGACGAGAAGTTCCAAAAATGGCGACTTACTTGCAAACTTTTCCGATGAAAAAAAGCAAAACTTTGGAAGCGTCGATCTCGGTTCGAAACAAGCACACAGAGCTCTCGTCGGGATATATCATTCTGTTACATTAATTCTCATTGGCTGCAAAATTACAATGTGATTGGTTCACAAATATAGCCGTACCGACCGAAATAGTGAAGCACCTCGAACAAACTTCGATTCTAAACGCATACCGTCGCCGCGATTGCGCTCGAAACGCGGATTTTCGACTTTCTCATCAAATAACTAATTCAATTTTCGCTCAAAGTATATAAAAGGCAATCATCAAATCTTTATTCATTTCTAATTCACATAAGACAAAAAATAAGAATGAAACACCGATTTAAAGAGGCAGTATTACTTGATTGAACTGAAGACCCCCCAATTTTTGCGGCCGGCCCCAGTTTTTTGTACACAAATTTGACGTCGCGTTTCGGTTCGCACGGCATTGCTACACTTACCCATGTCACAACAACTGACAGTCATTCCCCACTTACCCATGTCACAACCATTAACAGTCACTCCCCACTTACCCATGTCACAACCACTGACAGTCATTCCCACTTACCCATGTCACAACCATTAACAGTCATTCCCCACTTACCATGTCACAACCATTAACAGTCATTCCACACTTACCCATGTCACAACCATTAACAGTCATTCCACACTTACTCATGTCACAACCATTAACAGTCATTCCCACTTACCCATGTCACAACCATTATCAGTCATTCCACACTTACCCATGTCACAACCATTATTAGTCATTCCACACTTACCCATGTCACAACCATTATCAGTCATTCCACACTTACCCATATCACAACCACTGACAATCATTCCCCACTTACCCATGTCACAACCTCTGACAGTCATTCTCCACTTACCCATGTCACAACAACTGACAGTCACTCCCCACTTACCCATGTCACAACCTTGACAGTCATTCTCCACTTACCCATGTCACAACCATTAACAGTCATTCCCCACTTACCCATGTCACAACCATTAACAGTCATTCCACACTTACCCATTCACAACCACTGACAGTCATTCCCCACTTACCCATGTCACAACCACTGACAGTCATTCCCCACTTACCCATGTCACAACCATTAACAGTCACTCCCCACTTACCCATGTCACAACCATTGACAGTCATTCCCCACTTACCCATGTCACAACAACTGACAGTCATTCCCCACTTACCCATGTCACAACCATTAACAGTCACTCCCCACTTACCCATGTCACAACCATTGACAGTCATTCCACACTTACCCATGTCACAACCACTGACAGTCATTCCCCACTTACCCATGTCACAACCATTAACCCTTTCAGTGCCGGAGAAAAATGTAAACATGTGTTTCCCCATTGCCGGGGAATTCTGAGGATTCGAGGGTAATAATTAACAAAAAATTCTAGTGCAAAAACTATAAGAGATATAACAAAGAAACATATGTCTTTTTTGAAGGAAAATGAACGAGGATTCTGAATCTGGGCTTATTTTTCTCTTACTTTGATTGCAAAGACCTGTCCTGGCATTCCAAAGTGGAAATAATTTTTTTGTGTTGTCTAAAAAGTAAGTTTCCATCTCCACAGATTGATACCCAACACACTCACAAACAAAAAAAACCAGCTGAAAATGACTTGTTTGTTGTCAGTTTATATACCTGAATGAAAACAAAACATATGACATCATAAAATGTTCATGAAATGATTCTAAACTCATGCAGACACGTAAGTAAGTAACCGTCCCAACAATGACAAACCTAGTTTCAGTAAACATATAAGTGATTGTACCAGACACTGAACAGTCAAACTACATGACAGTCATTGTACTCAGACACTGAACAGTCAAACTACATGACAGTCATTGTACTCAGACACTGAACAGTCAAACTACATGACAGTCATTGTACTCAGACACTGAACAGTCAAACTACATGACTCATGAATTGGTTCTGTCTGTTCTTCAGGTTCTGCAATCAAAACAAGAGAAAATAAGCCCAGAATCAGAATCCTCATTCAAATAAGTCAATCAGCTCATGCTCATCAGTGAGAAACAGCTTGACAAAAGTGTAGCACATGTCCCCAGTTCCCACTTTCAATGCTGGGTTTTCTAAAAATTGAGGAATGTCCGACTGTTGTCCATTTGGAGGCCAACTGATTTTCAGTGAACGCAACACTTCGCTGATCGCCACGCCCCCTGCCATGCCTTCTAACTGGGGCACAGCTCTTCTGCACCTCTCCTCTCCCTCTCCCCCTTCTCATCTTTCCCCCTTCCCACACCACGAACACATGTGTGACCCCTCTCACCATCACTTTCACTGCTGTTGGGTCCAAAGTCCGAATGTCATGGCCTGCGCGCTCGCCACTCACACTGACCACGGCAGTCGCAGTCTGACTCATACTTGTTATCGTCTGCTTGCATCGATTCAGCCAGCACGCGTTGAATGTCGGCATCGTCATGGTTACTTTCTTCACCCCCATGTCGAAGCGAATCATCAGATAACAAATCCTCTCAATCGTCATCATGCTCTAAAATCATTTGAAAGGCCTCTAGAGTCGTGAAAGTTCGCTGACGTGAGCCACTGTTCCGGCTTGTCGAAGGTTGTGTCGCCATTGTGCTCCACTTCACGTGGTCCAGTTACCAAATCATTAGCGACAATAAAGGTGTCTTCCCTATGACGTATCCTAATTTACATCCTATTTTTATATTGTAGACACTTATAGCTCACTGTGCAGCATTCCTGTGTGCTTACTGGCTCACACAGTTGTGAACGAAAAATCGGAAAACTCCTACGACGTCAGCGGACGGCTTATAGGCAATATAGCAACACTTTTTGTACGACGTCAGCTGACGGCTTATAAGCACTGAACGGGTTAACAGTCATTCCCCACTTACCCATGTCACAACAACTAACAGTCATTCCCCACTTACCCATTCTCATAGCAGTTCTGCACCTCAAACAGCACTTGTTCATTGACGCTCTTCTGGAAGAAGACCAGGAAGTTTTTGATGACCTCGGGCACGATGTAGCTGCTGCTCTGGTACTGACGCTCATACTCCATGTCCTGCCGGGGGTCCCCTGGTATTGACAACACAGCAAGACAATTATTCATTATGGCTGTTTTAGACGACACATATAGCACTGCACAGGCAATGATACATTGTGAGATTACACACAGCTTTATGCGGGCTGACACATCCTTTTAACCCTTCTGTTCCCTCACCCTATCTATCAACTTTCTAGAAGAACCTGATAGATAAGGATGTCGGTAGGGGTTAATTAAAACTATTTCTTCAGTCTTCCCTTAGTAACATTTAGTTGCCTTGACAACTGCTGTATAATCTTCTGGCATGCTATTCAAATCATACATAAAATGAGACAGACTCTGAGGAAAGACAAACCACATTAAACTTAAGTCTTGAAACCATATCAATACATATAGATGGGCATGCTCCCCCATAAAGATTGAAATTTGTGCATTCTCATACAATATCGAATCAGCAAATCAGAAATTCAGACTACATAAAAAAAGATGTTTTCTTCATTATTCAATTTGAATACATCATGCACATATTAAATCATGAATATCAATCATTACATTTGCATGACTACGAAAACAAGAAGCTAGATATATGGAGTTTCCAAGAAAACAACCCATGTAATCCAAAGAAATTGATTCTTTCAGCCATGGAAATTCGCGGATCCAAGAAGCCTTTCCACCCTGAAGGAGTCATCATTTTCTTCAACAAAAGAGACATGAAACAGTGATGAGAGTAGCTATCACCAACTCAGAACAGTCCTTTTGTTAACTAGGCCAGTGTGCTGTATCACAAAGTTTAATTAACATGTTATCTAACAATGATGAACAGATAAGTGCCTGTCTAAAAGCCAAACGTAAACAGACATTAAAAGACATTCATGAAAAAGCGTGAACGTTATCAAGTTATAATAGCATATCTGTTAAGTCCAATATAAACCTGTAGCTGTTATGGGCCTTGCACAGTCATAATCTTACTTTAGTTATTTTGTTATGTACATACCCCCTCCATCCCCAGTGCTGTTCAGTTATTTAGATTATATGTACATGTATATCCCCTCCCTCATCATGCTGTTCAAAGTGATAAAACAGTTTCCTGCTTACGGCCATATTCAAATTATTAATTCAGTTAAGGAAAGCTTTGGTTAGTATATATATTATTTGCTGCATATACTCTCATAAGAAATCCCCATAATTAACAATAAAAGATGACAAAATAAAGCACAAACATCTGCCTTTGAGACCGATCGCAAATGAGAGTTGTGCAATATAGTACTGAAGTACATGGTTAATGCACGAAGTGCTATTAATGTATTAACATTTTCTTCATATAAATACCTCTCCTGCATAGTGTGAGTAGAAATGCCTGCCTTTTGTCTCTTTATCCTACAGTTTGTGTTGTAAAAATAAAGCTGCATCTGCAGAAATCTGAGGCTTATATTGTTATAAAAAGTTGCAAGGGAAAATACAACACACACACACACACACACACACACACACACACACACACACACACACACACACACACACACACACAGTGACACACACACACACAGTGACACACACACACACACACAGATGTGTCAAATTTTAGGCAGATGACTTCTGGTGAGGCTTCAAGTTATGAATACTCTGCACTGTTAGTGTTACCCATTCAATAATAAACCTGAAAGCTTTATTTGTGTGCACTTACCATGTTTGTATAAATACATCATCCAGGCATATGCCCCCACATCCACCATCTCAGATGAAGAGAGAGAACAATTCTATAATGATCTTCAAACTGCCAAGGATAAAATAATGAAAAGAGCAGTTTGTATAAAAATATTAATGGGAGACATGAACACCAAAGTAGGTGATGGTGAGGAGAGAGTGTGGAATAGGTCGTTATGGGCTTGGAAAACGTAATGAAAGAGGAGATATGTTAGCATCTTTCTGTCGGGCCAATAAATGGAAACTCGAAAAAAACACACAACGACAACAAGAAAATAAAAATCAGAAAAACATTGCCCATGTGTCACGCAACAAGAACATAGACCTCATGGCAACCATCTTTCAAGGAAACATCAGTGGCCTAAATATTCAAGAAATTGTCCACAAAAGTTAAGATACGGCGGCCTGGAGGGAGCTGGTGGTGTCCAGCGGCTAACACCGAACCCAGTGACGATGACAGGTGAGACTTATCATACTGACATCAACTCAGACGAAACATTGAAAGACAACTGAAATATTAAAGAGTGTAGGAATTAGAAGGACCATACTGATTCCCCATATGATGCCAGGCAATGCACAGTGCTGTATTATTATCAGAGTGTATGACGTCATGTTTCTGCAGGTACACAATGAAGCATGGACAAGAGAACAGCCTACTTACCTGTGCGCACACCTCTTGGTGCTGCCCCTCCTGTGGTAAGTGGAAAGAAAGTTGTGACAACATAGCACAGTGCTTGTTTCTGTTACTGATCTGTATGATCCTGATACACTGAGTCATAACCACACAACCTTAAAGACAGAAAACTGGACTGTTTATTGACTTGCCTGATTACTGAGTGATGTAATGTTTATCTATCACCTTCAGCATGTATGTTTATTTCCTGCATACTTACACCATTGATAAATTGGCAGTACATGTATTCACTAAAAATCTACTCTTCAAAAGTACAAAAACACGTTTATTTAAATGGGCTTGTTCAGTTATCAGGCTTGAGAACATGACATCATTACCATAAATCATTCTTGTAGAGCTTTATTCTCCACACACATTTTGACTCACTAAGCATTACACAAAATCAGACTTTTAATGGAGCATGGCGAACTCAAGCCATTAAGTAGCTGACTCCATTCCCACTACACTGTGTTGTTGCACGGTGTGCATCTTTGGTTTGTTGTGCAAGCTGAATGTTTTCATGTTTCCATATCAGCTACTGGAAACGAACACAAATTAAACGATTTTAAATGTGCATATCGCTTATTCAGCAAACAATTTGTGGGTAATTTCTCACCAAAATGTTCTGGCAGTCCTTTCAAAAAATCAAACAACAATGCCTAGAAGCATATCTTAACTTTTCTTTGGTCTTATGCATTGTATCTGTCACTTGACACCAGCAATTCAGCTGTGCATGATGAAAATGGCAAAAACCGGGAAAAAAAAAGTCTAAAAAAGTGAGTCTTCCTCGTTGCCTAGAAATCCTATGTCATCCCTAAAAATTATTGTAATACCAATACACATACATAGTTTGACACACAAATATGACAAAACTGAAGATATACATACTGATACAACAATGCATTATTTTGTGGTAAAAACTGAAACTGAAAGGATGAAACATTTACCTGTGTGCATGCTGTCATAGTCCTGCCCACCTCCATGGGAGTAGTATCCCACATACTCATACTGCAACACAACACATAACATGTATATAAATCATTCTGCACTAAACACTCAAAAAAGAAATATTGCTAAACAATACACAGATATAAATATATGTATTTATATATTATTCCGTATAATATACCCAAAATATAATCCCATTTATAATTTTTATCATGGTCTATGGTATATGCATACGTTGTATCAATATTGTCCTGTATGTCGGCTACAATATGCAGTCTGGTTAGTTTTTTTATAGAGCTGGTTACCCAAGACCTGATATCTTCAGTTCAATCCCTGCTCACGATAAATACTAAACTGTTCACTGCCCATTTTAAAGCTTAAGTCATTCTGGTGGTGTCACTCAAGTGGTTCATGAGTCCTTACTCCCCTCCTGCCAGTGCAGATGGTTTTGCACAGACTCAAGAAATCTCCAGCTCATACAAGTAAATTTCGGTGAAACACACATATACATAAAGGTGTGTACATTGTGATGAATCCCTTTTGAACAAACTATAAACCTGCTACAGGCATAGGCCCTAAGACAAATTGTTTGCTTATTTTCCAAACACAAAAGAGATAGTATCTACCTCATAAACTTAACTTAAGTCACAATTACACTTGTGCCATGAAAAAAGTGAAAAACAAGTTTTCTCCAAATACCTGCTTCATGATACCAAACAATCGAACAATCTACACTCAGATCTATAAAATAAGCTGCAGTATAGTGTAATACTATGATCAAGCGTTTTAGAAGTACCTACTACCGCTATTACTTTGACACAACTGGGATTATCATTATGCACACAAACTGAAGGTGACACAAATGAAAGAAAAAAAAGTTCAACACTACTAACACCCCTCTTTTTGATACACACTCACCAAAAGAACTGCTGATGACGATGTCATCAGCTAAGTCCACAGAGCACAAGTCAGCAGTAACAAACAATATGCAAAACAAACAAATAAATAAATAATGCTGTGAAGGAAAAGATGAAACACCAAGGGAGATAACTTGTTCCAGTAAACTGTGGACAGCAGCTTTTCTGCAGTTCTAGCGGTTTACCAATCAAAGCCTATTGTAATGTACCGTGTCTGCATAATTACACAAATAGGTAATGTCTTAAAAACAAAGATGGTTACATTACAAAAATAATATGGTCAGTGATCATTACCACGAAACTGCTGTCGACTTGATCAAGCTCATGGCCGTCACCGGGCCAGAGCCGATCCCGATCACTATGTCTCAGTCCGTGACATATACTGAATCAAACACAAGAAGTTTTGTAACAAATAGATCACGAACAGAAAAGTTCTACTAACTACAACTTCTGATTTAAATTGTGGACATACATCGTCGTTAAATACTCACATCTGCTTCGATTTCGGCGTTCGCCCACATGCTGACAGACGAAGAAGTCAACCTAAAAATGGTTTCACTTATAGGAGAGTGACCGACTCTGGTAGCTTCCCTTGGAATTTACGTCTACCTCTTCTCTTCTGTTTTGAGTTTAAAGTCTTACCACCGTCAGAGTATATGAGGACTAGCTGTAAGAATGTTGCTCAAAGAAACCTAAAACACTTTAGTTGCACTGTAAGATGCCGATGCTATTGTCGGATTCTCTACGGATGACTACACTACGTCTCCCTCTTTACCTAATAAATATTTGTAAAAGTATGTCCTCAGCTCAAAGAAAAGGAAAGCAAGATTGTCCCACTTGCGATGTCAATCCTCCAATAAGCATACGAACATGAACGTATTTTTATTTTCAAGAGTAGTGGCAACAGTACATTGTTGCTTTTTTTTTTCATTACATCTTCACCTATGAAGAAAATAACTAAACAGGAGGAGAAAAAAAGAAACAAAAACCAACCAACCAACCAACAAACAAAACAAACAAACAAAAAACAAAACAAAAATAAAACAAAACAAACAAATAAACAAAACAAAAACAGCAACAAATGTGACTATCTGCTGGTCTGAATACACACAAAAGATGTTATAAACTTCTTTTTTTTTTTTATCATGTCTTTGATACAGACGAAACAGAAACCTTTGTGTGAGACATTACCATGGGGGAATATATGGGGGAATAGGGATAAATAAAAGATCCTAGATGACTTTCCCAGAATGATCTGCAGTTTGGAGGATCACCCAGGACCTTTCTGTCAATACAATAATCATGCAACTAGGAGTCAGACTCAGAATGTAGACAAATAAACTACATTATCTCCCAATGAAAAATGTGCGCGTGTACACACATATCACACTCATACACATCACACACACACATACAGATCACACACACACACACACACACACACACACACACACACACACACACACACAGATCACACAAGCGCGCGCGAGCACACAAACACACACACACACACACACACACACACAGATCACACAAGCGCGCGCGAGCACACAAACACACACACACACACACACACACACACACCACGCACACACACACACACCGTCTAATATCACTTATAGTGAAAAGACGTTAAATCAAGGAACGAACGAACACACACACACACACACACACACATACACACACATCTCACGTGCACACGTATACACACATCACACACACTCGTAGACACACACATCTCACACATGTATATACACATCACACACACACACACGTACACACACACACACACACACACACACATACACACACACACACACACACACACACACACACACACACACACACACACACACACACACACACACACACACACACATTGTGACGTTAGAAAATTGATGTAAATATGTTTCATCTATAACCGCTGTGGTTAGGGGTACTAGTGCCTCTGTTCTGTGGCAGCTGCATCCTCCTTGGTGGACGGACAGACGTGAAACACTGGTCCCTATCACTTAACCCTTTGACTCCCGCACCCTGTCCACCAGCATCCTTCATTGTCAACCATGCTTACACAGCAAAAACTTAACCCTTTGACTCCCGCACCCTGTCCACCAGCATCCTTCATTGTCAACCATGCTTACACAGCAAAAACTTAACCCTTTGCCTCCCGCACCCTGTCCACCCAGCATCCTTCATTGTCAACCATGCTTACACAGCAAAACCTTAACCCTTTGACTCCCGCACCCTGTCCACCAGCATCCTTCACTGTCAACCATGCTTACACAGCAAAAACTTAACCCTTTGACTCCCGCACCCTGTCCACCAGCATCCTTCATTGTCAACCATGCTTACACAGCAAAAACTTAACCCTTTGACTCTCTCACCCTATCCACCAGCTTCCTGCAGGAAGCTGGTGGATAGGGTGAGGGAGTCAAAGGGTTAAGTTTTTGCTGTTGGTGGATATGGTGCGGGAGTCAAAAAGGTTAAATCTCTCACGGCTGGCTCCGAGTGTCACACCAGGTACACTGTTTCAGCTGGTGGGCTTAAGGACGTGAGGGGATGATGTTAACACTATATCACTGGGCGAATGAATTTCCTCAAAGCAGTCAACAGCCCAGGCTCCCAAGAGTTCAACGTCCTCGTGTTTTTGACGAGGACGAGCCACCTGATTGTAGAGAGGATGACAACGTGGGTCAATGGTCAGCCTGACAGGCTTGAATGTCCCTTGTTCAACATCTTCTCTGTGTGTGTGTGTGTGTGTGTGTGTGTGTGTGTGTGTGGTGTGTGTGTGTGTGTGTGTGTGTGTGTGTGTGTGTGTGTGTGTGTGTGATGCGCGCGCTAGAGAGAGAGTGTGTGTGTGTGTGTGTGTGCGAGTGTGTGTGTGTGTGTGTGTGCGAGTGTGTGTGTGTGTGTGCGAGTGTGTGTGTATGTATGTGTGTGTGTGTATGTGTGTGTGTGTATGTGTGTGTGTGTGTGTGTGTGTGTGTGTGTGTGTGTGTGTGTGTGTGTGTGTGTGAATGAGTGTGTGAATGAGTGTGTGTGTGTGCGTGTGAGTGTATGTGCGCATGCGCGCGCGCCTGAGAGAGAGAGAGAGAGAAACAGAGACAGAGACCTGGAGAGACAGACAGAAAGACAGACAGACAGAGAGACAGACAGACAGACAGACAAAGACCGATACAGAGACAGAGACACAGAGACAGAGACAGAGACAGAGAGGGATAGACAGAAAGACAGACAAAGATAGAGAGAAAAGGAATAGACAGAGACAAAGAACCAGACAGGGTCAGAAAGACAGAGACAGAGACA
>JAPXFY010001596.1:0-7500 GCA_030674185.1 Monoplex corrugatus | reverse complement strand
CATCACCTCATCAGTTGTTCAGTAAGCCACATCGGTTTGCTATGGAACCACAGTAGCTGACAAAAGTGATAACACATTCATATTATTGCTGAAGCTGCGTCAGCCTGGTGAGAAAGGTTGGTAATTTTAAAATAGAAAATTTCATATTTTTGCTGCTACATCAGTCTAGAGTGTGGAAAAAGGGCAGTATCTTGAATTAGAGATAAATGAAATAAGAAATAAATCAGAGATAAATAATTCCGTATTTTGATCTTAACATTAGCCTTCTATTTTGTGGAAAATAAATATAAAAATAAAACAAGTAAAAGCAAAAAACGAAAGCAAAAACAAACAAACAAAAAAACAACAAACAAACAAACAGGAACCAGAAAAAAAACGAAAAAAACATAAGAACGTGTATTTAATACAACAAGACAAGACAGGCGCCTATGAATGAACTGCAAAAACGTAGTCCTTTGATTATCTTACCTATCCACCAGCTTCCTGCAGGAAATTGGCGGATAGGGTGAGGAAATCAGAGGGTTAAGTTTTTGCTTTGCTAGCAAGGCTGACACTGTAAGATGCTGGTGGACAGGGTGCAGGAGTCAAAGGGTTAATGCTGAAGGCCGGGATAGATCTCGAGAGATGAGATACTTCAGAAGACTCCACAACATCTCTTACTTTACTACATCACGAACGACGAAGTGCTAAGAACAAATTGCCCATAGACACTATGTAGACAACTGTCCATAGACACTATGTAGACAACTGTCCATAGACACTATGTAGATTGCTGTCCATATACACTATATAGACTGCTGTCCATATACACTATGTAGATTGCTGTCCATAGACACTATGTAGACAACTGTCCATAGACACTATGTAGATTGCTGTCCATAGACACTATATAGACTGCTGTCCATATACACTATATAGACTGCTGTCCATAGACACTATGTAGATTGCTGTCCATAGACACTATGTAGATTGCTGTCCATAGACACTATGTAGACTGCTGTCCATATACACTATATAGACTGCTGTCCATAGACACTATGTAGATTGCTGTCCATAGACACTATGTAGATTGCTGTCCATAGACACTATGTAGATTGCTGTCCATAGACACTATGTAGACTGCTGTCCATAGACACTATGTAGACAACTGTCCATAGACATTATGTAGATTGCTGTCCATAGACACTATGTAGACAACTGTCCATAGACACTATGTAGATTGCTGTCCATAGACACTATGTAGACAACTGTCCATAGACATTATGTAGATTGCTGTCCATATACACTATATAGACTGCTGTCCATAGACACTATGTAGATTGCTGTCCATAGACACTATATAGACAACTGTCCATAGACACTATGTAGACAACTGTCCATAGACACTATGTAGACAACTGTCCATAGACACTATGTATACAACTGTCCATAGACACTACGGAGACCTGCTGTCCATAGACACTATGGAGACCTGCTGTCCATAGACACTATGTAGATTGCTGTCCATAGACACTATGTAGATTGCTGTCCATAGACACTATGAAGACCTGCTGTCCATAGACACTATGAAGACTGCTGTCCATAGACACTATGAAGACCTGCTGCCCATAGACACTATGTAGATTGCTGTCCATAGACACTATGTAGATTGCTGTCCATAGACACTATATAGATTGCTGTCCATAGACACTATGTAGATTGCTGTCCATAGACACTATGTAGATTGCTGTCCATAGACACTATGTAGATTGCTGTCCATAGACACTATGTAGATTGCTGTCCATAGACACTATGTAGACTGCTGTCCATAGACACTATGAAGACCTGCTGTCCATAGACACTATGAAGACTGCTGTCCATAGACACTATGAAGACCTGCTGCCCATAGACACTATGTAGATTGCTGTCCATAGACACTATGTAGATTGCTGTCCATAGACACTATGTAGACTGCTGTCCATAGACACTATGTAGACTGCTGTCCATAGACACTATGTAGATTGCTGTCCATAGACACTATGTAGACTGCTGTCCATAGACACTATGTAGACAACTGTCCATAGACACTATGTAGACTGCTGTCCATAGACACTATGTAGACTGCTGTCCATAGACACTATGTAGATTGCTGTCCATAGACACTATGTAGATTGCTGTCCATAGACACTATGTAGATTGCTGTCCATAGACACTATGTAGATTGCTGTCCATAGACACTATGTAGATTGCTGTCCATAGACACTATGTAGATTGCTGTCCATAGACACTATGTAGATTGCTGTCCATAGACACTATGTAGACTGCTGTCCATAGACACTATGTAGATTGCTGTCCATAGACACTATGTAGACAACTGTCCATAGACACTATGTAGATTGCTGTCCATAGACACTATGTAGATTGCTGTCCATAGACACTATGTAGATTGCTGTCCATAGACACTATGTAGATTGCTGTCCATAGACACTATGTAGATTGCTGTCCATAGACACTATGTAGATTGCTGTCCATAGACACTATGTAGACAACTGTCCATAGACACTATGTAGATTGCTGTCCATAGACACTATGTAGATTGCTGTCCATAGACACTATGTAGATTGCTGTCCATAGACACTATGTAGACTGCTGTCCATAGACACTATGAAGACCTGCTGTCCATAGACACTATGTAGATTGCTGTCCATAGACACTATGTAGACTGCTGTCCATAGACACTATGAAGACCTGCTGTCCATAGACACTATGTAGATTGCTGTCCATAGACACTATGTAGACAACTGTCCATAGACACTATGTAGATTGCTGTCCATAGACACTATGTAGATTGCTGTCCATAGACACTATGTAGACAACTGTCCATAGACACTATGTATACAACTGTCCATAGACACTACGGAGACCTGCTGTCCATAGACACTATGGAGACCTGCTGCCCATAGACACTATGTAGATTGCTGTACATAGACACTATGAAGACCTGCTGTCCATGGACGTGGTTTCTAAGAAGAATGTTGAGAGTTCTATGGACAGCAAAGAAAACAAATGAGACAGTCTTGAAAAAGGCAAACACAAGAAGATCATTGATAAGGAAGATTAGGAAAAGACAAGCAACATTTATAGGCCGTTTTATGAGGAAAGGGGAATTAGAGCACCTGGTCACAATAGGAAATCTGGAGGGAAAGAGAGCACCAGGTAGACCCAGGGAGAAAATTTTGGACGGACTTGCAGAGTGGCTGAGGACAGAGAGGGTGGAAGATGTGCATGCGGCGACAATTCATGCATATATCCACACACAGACATACACACATACATCCATACATACACACCCATCCGTCTAATATCACTTATAGTGAAAAGACGTTAAATTAAAGAACGAACGATACACACCCATATCCACACAGCATGATGGCCGACAACAACATCTACAACAACAATGGCAACAGCAACAACACCATCAAAGAGGAAATACCCATATATACATATCATGACAAACTTACAGACATATCTGGATAACAATCAGCAAACAGCCCACAAACACTCACACAGACGGTTTGGCAAACTTGCTCGTTCTTCAGTTGTCTTTTTCTTTTCTTCACTTTTCCTTTATCTCTGTTTCAGAAAAAGCCCAAATACTTTCCATTCCACGCTGTGCAGTGTTACTTTTGAGATGATACCAATGTTGGTCTGATTAATGATAGCTCTTGTTTTTAATATGCTCTCTATAATTTTCCATTGTTTTTATTCTTTCTCCCCATTTATAGCCGTGTGTGTGTGTGTGTGTGTGTGTGTGTGTGTGTGTGTGTGTGTGTGTGTGTGTGTGTGTGTGTGCGTGGGTGCGTGTGTGTGTGTGCGTGCGTGCGTGTGTGTGCGTGCGTGCGTGTGTGTGTGTTTCAGCGCTTAGATTTGATTTTTATCAAGATTTTGCGCTATATAAATATTGTAATTATTATTATTATTATTTATTATTATTATTATTTTTCTTTTCATAGGGGATTTCCGACCACTTCCTCTATCTATTCCTATACTATTAGTATATAGCCTAACTCGAAAACGGATGATTCTCAAAAAGCTTGAAAGTTGCATATTCTTCAGCTTGTTGGAAATTTTGCAGACGATCTCCTCAGCAAAATCAATATTGATGACTAAAATCGTGATTGTTAACAGACGTGAAATAAAAGATTCCATCTTGCCTTCCCGCAGTGCATGCACTTATCCACAATGATGACAGATGGAGGCAGATGCGGAAGCGTTCATCTGTACAGCACTTCAACGATTTTGGTTGGTTCTGGTATCTATCCATAGCTGTAGCCAAGATATTTTTCTGTTAGAATTTTCTGTGAAAATTGGATTTGTTAGAATTGTTTCCTTTTGTCTCCTAAAAGTGCACCATAGGCCTACGCATATTGATTATCTTGGTGGTGTGTGCCTGGAGCGACATTTTACTATCAGATTTACGTCCCTTGAAAACTTGTCAGTTTCTGTTAAACTTGGCCACAGCTTATCATCCACTTGCTAGTCACAAGTACACCAACTGGGACAGGCTCGTGAGTTTGAACTGTGTCTACTTTTTTAATACCATACACAAACATATGACACAAATCAGTCAGTCAGAATGAAAATGTTTTTAAAGTGTCTTTAGCAATGACCATGGTAAACAGATAACATAGATAACACAGTCCGAAACACGTTTTATTGCCTTGTAGAAGTTATATCCAAAAAGCAACATAATTATGCGGATGTACTGATAAAGAATAAAGTAGGAAACTGGTGGATAGGGTTAGGGAATGAAAGATTAGAAAGCTGATGGATAGGGTGAGGGAGTGAAAAATGATTAAGAAGGATTGAAAAAATAAGGAAACTGGTGGATAGGATGAGGGAATGAAAGGGTTAGGAAGCTGGTGGATAGGGTAAAGGAGTGAAATAGGAAGCTGGTGAATAGGGTGAGGGAGTGAAAGGGTTAAGAAGCTGATGAATAGGGTGAGGGAGTGAAAGTGTTAAGAAGCTGGTGGATAGGATGAGGGAGTGAACTGGTTAGGAAGCTGGTGGATAGGGTGAGGGAGTGAACTGGTTAAGAAGCTGGTGGATAGGGTGAGGGAATAAAGAGTTAAAGAAGCTGGTGGGTAGGGTGAGTGAGTGAAAGGTGTTAGGAAGCTGGTGGATAGGGTGAGGGAGTGAAAGGGTTAGAACGCTGGTGGATAGAGTGAGGAACTCATCATCATCACCATGTGCCCTGCCGCATGGCGTTGGCGATCATGGCCGTCCATATGCATCTATCTCTTCTAGCCGTAAGCACATCTCCCACCCTCTCCGTCCTCAGCCACCCTGCAAGTCCGCCCATTTATTTTCTCCCTAGGTCTACCTACCTGTTGTTCTCTTTCCCTGAAGTCAAAGTGAGGAAGTGAAAGGGTTAAAAACATGTAGAAAGGATGATAGAATAAAACGACTAATGTGATCAGTGCTGGCTGATGAATTGGCCACAATCATGAAGAGGTGTTGTACAGACGAACGCTACACCACTGGTCTCCGCCTGCCATGTTTGACAATATGACACAAAGTTCCACACTGTCTGCCGTGTGATGTATGTCTCTACTCCTTCCTCCATCTGCTTCTTCTTCTTCGTTTCCCTTTGAGGCAGCAACCAGACGAAACAAACCCATTCCGTGTCTTTGTCCTCATTTTCTCAACGTGCTCTTTATGTGGGGATTAGATACTTAAATATTCCCGCCACCACCCTCTTTTTTTTGTTTTGTTTTACTTGCAAGAATAAAGCAAATTTGTTTTATATTCGCACGATGTGTTGTGTGTGTGTGTGTGTGTGTGTGTGTGTGTGTGTGTGTGTGTGTGTGTGTGTGTGTGTGTGTGTGTGTGTGTGTGTGAGCGCGTGTGCGTGTACAGTTGTTTCTGGATGGCATATTGCTTAGTTTGGGTTAAAGGTATTGATTGCTGAATAGTAACGAAAGCAAGAGTATGGAATCCATGGCGCGAAGATCAAGATCACACGGACCAGAAAAAAACAACTGTCTAAAAACAGTATACTTGGGGGAAGATGTGTCAGGAAGTTTTTGTCAGGATCTTCTGACAATATTTCCATTATGCTTTCATTGTTGTAACAGTCTACCATTGTCCTCGTTTCTCGTCAAATTTGTTTCGTTTCATGCCTCTTCGATACCTGGACTTTTGTACAAAAAGAGATATTATTAAAATATAAGTTTTATCGCTAAAAACAATTTGTTTGACCGGAAATTGTACATGGATGTGTTTGTGTATAGAATTTATGATCTTTGTATCATCAACTCCAAAAACGAATGAATGAAAACAAAGAAAAATCGTCAGCAAACTATTCGTGAATACTGATAGATATTCTATATCAGCAAACGAAACACAACATGGCCAAAGTGGTGTCAGTAAAGTGATACAGAGAACATCCGTGAGCGAAATATACTACGTACAAAAATCTCTACGAAGCACAAATCATTGTCAGCGGACAGAAAAGGGTGATAACAATGTGTTATCTATATACAGTACTCACGTGACCTACATTGTTACTGAGGGTGTGAAGACAGACTGATACAGGCCGACATTAACACAGCCTTCATTAAGCCAGCTTGTCGTTGTTGAGAAAGAACCACTGAAAACACTTTTTATCCTGCGAGATCCAAAGAAAACCAGCAACTATGAGGCTCTTCCTCTGTCTACTTGCTGTTGTTGTAACAGGTAAATTAGACATTTGTCTGAATTTGTGTATGCTGTATTATCTTTCTGTTTGCTGTTGTTGTAACAGGTAAACTAGACATTTGTCTGGATTTGTGTATGCTGTAATTATCTTTCTGTTTGCTGTTGTTGTAACAGGTAAACTAGACTTTTGTCTGAATTTGTGTATGCTGTAATTATCTTTCTGTTTGCTGTTGTTGTAACAGGTAAACTAGACATTTGTCTGAATTTGTGTATGCTGTAATTATCTTTCTGTTTGCTGTTGTTGTAACAGGTAAATCAGACATTTGTCTGAATTTGTGTATGCTGTAATTATCTTTCTGTTTGCTGTTGTTGTAACAGGTAAATCAGACATTTGTCTGAATTTGTGTATGCTGTAATTATCTTTCTGTTTGCTGTTGTTGTAACAGGTAAACTAGACATTTGTCTGAATTTGTGTATGCTGTAATCATCCTTCTGTTTGCTGTTGTTGTAACAGGTAAATCAGACATTTGTCTGAATTTGTGTATGCTGTAATTATCTTTCTGTTTGCTGTTGTTGTAACAGGTAATAATAACCTGTATTTATATATGCTATAGTCATAGATTTTTTTTTTAAAGTCCATGACAACTTCACAATTTCCCAAAACAACAGGTTCGTTGTAAAGTTTACAAATTATTTGGAATTACAGTGTATTAGCGATTGTACAAAATCAGTGAGGTAACATTGATTCCAATTTTTTACTTATCAATGTTTTAATGGTGAAATTTGCATTTCTGTAACGACGTTTCATGCTCCTATCGTCAT
>JAPXFY010001595.1:22500-34615 GCA_030674185.1 Monoplex corrugatus | reverse complement strand
GGAGAGGAGGAGGGAAGGAGAGAGAGAGGGGGAGAGGAGAGGGGAGAAGAGAGGAGGAGAGAGGAGAGAGAGAGAGGAGAGAGAGGAGAGAGAGAGGAGGAGAGAGAGAGAAGAGAAGAGAGGAGGAAAGGATAAAAGGAGAGGAGAGAGAGAGAGACAGAAGAGAGAGAGAGGAGAGAGAGAGAAGAGAGGAAGAGAGAGGGGAGAGAGAGAAGACAGAGCAAGAGAGAGAAAAGGAGGAGAGAGAGAGGGGGAGAGAGGAGACAGAGAGGACCAGAGAGGGTGGGGAGAGGAGGACGGGAAAACAGAGAGAGGGGAGAGGGAGGAGGAGGAGAGAGAGGAGACAGAGAGACAGAGGGGAGAGGAGAGAGAGGACAGGACCGACAGAGGGAGGGAGGGAGAAGAGGGAGAGAGAAGAGCAGAGACAGAGAGACGAGAGGAGAGAGATATCACGTCTGATACATATTCCAGAAATCCAAAGGGCCCAACTCAAGCACTTTTGAACATATTATCACGATTGCTTTAATAAAAAATGTACAATAACAATGCAAAATTTATTGGAAATTTTTACGTACACACACACACAACACACACACACACACACACACACAACACACACACACCAAGAGCACACACACCACACACACAAAACACACACACACACACACACACACACACCCACCACAAAAGAGCACACACAAACACACACACACACCACCACACACCCCCGGACACACACACAGAATCACCACACACACAACACCACACACACAAAACAAAACACACACACCAACATAATTATGTATATATATAGATGTATAATATATATATTTATATTAAAATGTATATATGTATGTATGTATGAAACTCTATATACATATATGTCTATCTATTTGTATCTATCTATCTATCTATCTATTACCCTTATCTATCGATCCATCCATCCACCCATCCATCTATCTATCTATTATTATCTATCTATCTATTTTATCTATCACTTTATCTACTATCTGTCTGTCTGTTATCTGTCTCTCTGTCTGTCTATCAAATCTATCTGTCTATGTTCTGCCCCATCTCCCTGTCTACCATCCATCCATTATGTTTTTATGTATGTAGTGTGTATGTATGTATGCATGTGTAAGTATGTTTATGTACGTTATATGTATGTATGCGTCTGTCTGTCTTGTCTATCTATCTATCGTTCAATCTTAATCATTGACGGGAAATGAACGCAATACATAAATACGTAAAAACTGAAAGCTGTAATAATTATGTGATGGATTGTGATGATATACGAAATTAAAGATAGGCAACCCTCTTTTCGGAAATGCTTTATAAATAATGCTGCAAAATGTTTTTTATTCTTCACTTTTTTAAAGCCATAAAAAAAAGACGAGGGAACAAATGAAGAGGGGGGAGAGAGAGGGGAAAGGGAAAGAGAGGGGAAGAAAAGAAAAGAGAGGAGAAGAGAACAGACAGACAGACAGACAGAGAGAAAAGGGAAAGAGAAAGAAAGGAGAAGGAGAGAGAGCAAGAAGGAGGAGTTAGAGAGAGACAGAAACAGAGACAGGGAGACATAGGGGGGGGGGAGAAATAGAGGAGAAGAGACAGAGAGAGAGGGTGAGAGGAGAGAGAGAAATGAACGAAGAGAGAGGGAGAAAGAGAGAGAAATGAGGGGAAGAAAGAGAGAGAGAGAGAGGAAAGAGAGAGAGGAGGAGAGAAGGAAAAATAGAGGGGGAAGAGAGAGAGACGACGAGTGGGGGGAGGGAAAGAAGGAGAAATAGGGGGGAAGGAGAGAGACAGAAGAGAAGAGAGAAGAGGGGAGAGAGGGAAAAATAGAGGGGGAAGAGAGAAGAAGAAGAGAGAGGGGGAGAGGGAGAAATGAGGGGGAAAGAGGAGACAGACAGAGAGAGGAGAGGGGGAGGGAGAAATGGGGGGGGAGAGAACAGAGAGAGAGAGGGGAGAGGGAGAGGGAGAGGGGGAAAATGGGGGGGGAAAGAGAGACAGGAGAGAAAAGAGGGAGGGGAGGGGAGAAATGGGGGGAAAAAGGGAGAGAGAGAGAGAGACAGAAAGAGGAGAGAGAGAGGAGGGAGGAAAAGGGAAATAGATGGAAAAAAAGCAGAGGGAGACAGAGAGAAATAAGGGGGAAGAAAGAGAGAGAGAGGGGGGAAAAAGAAGATGAGCCAGGAGAGAGAGAGAGAGAGACAGAGAGATAGAGATAGTGATAAATAGAGAGAGAGAGAGAAAAAGACAGAGAGATAGATAGATAATAGAGAAGATAGATAGATGATAGAGAAGAATGTAGATAGATAATAGAAAAAGGGATAGATAGAAGAGAGAGAGAAGAGAGAGGAAAAGGAGGGAGAGAGAGAGAGAGAAGTGTTCAATTTAATAGCCACAGCCATTTGGCCCTTTTGTTTCACATACTGAAAAGATACTGTCCGATGGAGGATAATAATCCGATTTTTTAGTGTTCTGTTAAAAAAAAAACGGAATCCCCCCAAAACCAGAACGATCTCTCTCACACTCTGGCAGCAGACACTTACTAAAGGGGCTTTTTCAGGGATCGCTGACGGTTTTCGTCAAGGGAATTCTGGAGAGCAGAATTCAATTTTTTCCCTTCATTCCCTGTTTCACTTCGCCTTTCTTGGGGAAATTAAAACAAACAAAAAAATTTTAAAAAAACAAATTTAAAAACATTAAAACCAACAACAAAAAATACACATACAACAACAACAACAACAAAAACCCAAACCCTCACCCCCCAAAACAAAAAAGAAAAAGAATATAATCGTATCCCAACATCCACATCCCCACCCACCCCCAAAAAAAAAATACAAAAAAAACAAACATTCATAAACATAAACAAAAATAAAAAAATAAACACCCCACAAACAAAAACAACAAGAACAACAAAAAACCAAAAAAAAGAAAAAAAAAAAAACAAAAAAAAAAAAAACAAATGGTTTTTTCACGATCCGATCAGTTCACCAAAATTTCCACATCCCACCCCACCCCAAAACGAAACAACTAAAAAAACATCCCCACCCCCACCCCCAAAAAACCCTTCCCAAAAACCCTTTTCCAACAAAACCAAAGCCCAACGTTTTGGGGCCCCCCTAAAAAAACAAAAAAACAAAACAAATATCTCAAAAAAAAACAAAACATCAACATCACATCAACAAAAAAACCCTAAAAGAAAATGCAAAAAGAACTGAATGAGAAGCATAAAACAACAACAACAACATAATAAAGACACGCTAGTTACTGTAACTCGACGACGCCACCACCACTACTATACACCACTACTACTTTACTACTACTGCTACACTACTGATGATAAATTTGATGAGGATGATGATGTATGAGATGGTGATATGATGATAATAAATAACACGACGTTGAAACATCAGCAGCAAAAAAACAAAAACAAAAATCATCACAGCGCAGCAGCAGCAACAAAAAAAAAAACAAAACAAGAACAAGAAAAACAACAACAAAACAAAAAAACAAAAAAAAAAACAAAAAAAACAACAACATTGTGGGGTGCGCGGGGGCGGTGTGTGTGTTTGGTGTGTGTATTTTCGTGTTATGTTGTGTGTGTGTGTGTGTATAAGTGGGAGGTTTTTACTTGCACGTGTGCGCTTTCTATGTACGTCTGGGAAAAATATTTATGTGTGTGTGTGGTTTTGTGTATGTCTGTGCACGTGCGGGTTTTACGCACGCGCTTCATAACACTTTTGGGGGAATGGGTGTAAACAGTAGGTCAGCATTTGCCCCCCCCCCCCCCCAACCAAACATATCACAAAACCAACACCAACACACAAACAAAAACACACAAAACACCCCACAAACCACACAACACCCACCATCCAATCACACAACAAAAAATATACACCATAAACGCCACACAACAAAAACACACAACCACAACCACACACAACACACAAAAAACAACACACAGAATAAATTATCCAATGCCTATCTCCCCCTTCCCCGCAACTATCCCCTCTCTCTTTCTCTCTCCTCTCTCTCTCTCTCACCAACACACACCCAAAAACCAAAAATCACAAAACATCCACTCGATGCCCCAAAACACCCAAAAAAACAAACAAACCACACACAAACACACCACCAACACAAACAAAAAACCCACCGAACCACAAACACACATACACAAACACACACACATACACCACACAAAAAAAACACACACACCACACAAAAAACCCCAAACCCCAAAACACACACAAAACACAAACAGTCATTAGTCCTTGCCACCCCCCCCCCACAACTACCGACCCCCCCCCCCACGACAAAAACACAACAAAACCCCACCCACCCACACACAAAACAACACACACACACCACACACACACACACACACACCACCCCAAACACAACCCACCCCACCAACAAACCACCAAACACACCAAACCACCCATCAGATACACTACACCCCAAACCAACACGCCACACAAAACACCAAAACACACAAAAAAATAACACACCACCTACCAAACACATACACTCCCAAGACCCACAAAACACACACCCACAAAACCCCAATACACTGACACAGACAAAACAAACACAAACACACACCCACAAAACCACAGACCACCAACATCACACACAGACACACAAACAATATGCATGGTCTCGTCCGATACCATTGATTCAAAGAAATCTTACCCCCCTAAGACCAACCCCAAAAGGCCCCTTTTTGCAAGCCACGATTAGTTTTTTTCTCTCCTCAAAAAAAGGGGGTTTTCCCCAAGCTTTGTAAATTTTACGCAGACTTTTTTAAAAATCTCCGGGTTTTTTGGGGAATTTCTGAACCCTGTGGACGAGAGGTAGAACCCCCTTTTCTCCAACCATTCATGGGTGTGGGTTTTTAAAGCACGGACTACCGACTGGAGGTTGTGGGTTCGAATCCCCTCCCCCTTAAAAAAAAATTGTGGATTTTTTTTCGCTGAAAAACCCCCTATTAGGTTGGGTGTGCTATGGGCTCTTGGGGGGGATTGGGATCCACAATCGATTTCATCCACTTTACGGATTGTCAATTTTGACCAAACGAGGTCCCCGTTTTCCCGGGCCCCCGGGGGTTACCAGGATTTTATGATGTAAGCGTAGGTACAGCCCTGTCAGGCAGTCTCAATCGTAGATGGAATCCATAGCACAGGGTTTTTTCCCCCCACACTCATCATCATTGCAAAAAATTCCATTTTTTTGGCCTTTTAAAGGTGGCGTAGAAAATGGGAGGGGGGGAAAAAAAAAAAAAAAAACAAAACAAAAAAAAACAAAAAAAGCAAAAAAAACAAAAAAAAAAAAAACAAAACAAAAAACAAAACAAAAAAAAAAAACAAAACAAAGCAAAAAAAAAAAACAAAACAAAAAAACAAAAAGCAAACAAAACAAAACAAAAAAAAAAACAAAACAAAACAAAAAAACAAAACAAAACAAACAAACAAAACAAAACAAAAAAAAGAAAAAAAAACAAAACAAACAAACAAAGCAAAGCAAAACAAAAACAAAGCAAACAAAAAAAAAACAAAAAACAAAACAAAACAAACAAAAAAAAAAAAAAAAAAAAAAAAACCCAAAAAAAGCAAAACCAAAAAAAAACAAAACAAACAAAAAAAAAACAAAAAAAAACAAAAAAAACAAAAAAAAAACAAACAAAGCAAAACAAAAAACAAAACAAAGCAAAAAAAAAACAAAACAAAAAAAAAGCAAAAAAAAAAAAAAAAAAGCAAAGCAAGCAAAACAAAAAAAAAAAAAAACAAAACAAAAAAAAGAAAAAAAAAAAACAAAACAAAAAAAACAAAAAAAAAAAAAAAAACAAACAAAGCAAACAAACAAAAAAACAAAAAAAAGAAAAACAAAAAAAAAAAAAAAAAAAAAAACAAAGCAAAAACAAAACAAAGAAAAAAAAAACAAAACCAAAACAAAAAAAAAAACAAAACAAAACAAAGCAAACAAAAAAAAAAAAGCAAAGCAACGCAAAGCAAAAAAAACAAAACAAAGCAAAGCAAAAAAAAAAAAAAAAAAAGAAAAGAAAACAAAACAAAAACAAAGAAAAAAAAAACCAAACAAAACCCCTCCCTCTTTCCACCGAATGCTATGGTCGAGGTGGCAAAAATCCTTTTTTTCTCGGGAAATTTTTTCCCCCCAAAATTTTTTTTTTCCTTGGTACAAGAAAACGCAAACCCTTTCTTTTTAATGAAAAAAAACCCCTCTATTTTTTCGGACAAGAGGTTTTTTTAAATCAGCCCCTATCGTTTTGATTTGGCGGCTATTGTTATCACTATTTTTTTCTTTTTATTAAAGCCATTCGACTCTTAGGCCTTGGGGGTTAACCTTTTAATTTTATACAAATATTTAAAAGGGGAAAAAATTTTTATAAATGCACAGGCACTAATCTAAAGATACCCCTGGCGTTGCCAAACTCCCCCAAATTTTTCCCCACAAAGAGTTAAAAAAACATCCTGGGGGCAAATTAAAATAACTAAGGACCATCACCCCATCTTTGGGGTGCCCTCCGCTGGGGGGTTGCGATCAGGACTTCCATCTGTCTCATCTCTCGTTCCCCCTAGCATCCCCCCCACCCCCCTCGCCCCCACCACTCTGCAAGTCCGCCAGCATTTTTCCTTGGGTTTTCTACCCTCTCTCTTTCCCTCCATTTCCGTTGGGCAGGTGCCCAAAAACCCCCTTCCTTATAAAAATGGCCTAAAATGAACAAAGACCCAAAAACATATAAAAAAAGGGGGTTTTAAATTCCTAAAAGGCTTCCGCATTCAAAATTCCCAAAAGGCCAAAAAACGCATTAAATCATGTACCCAATCATAAATCCTGAGAAAAAGTATTTGGGGTTTATCGAACCATGGAGAAAAAGAGGGTTTTTTTTTTAGCACAGAATCCCCAGGGGGATACTATTTTTCTGAAGGAAACCCCAACACCCCCGGGGAAGGGGGGATATCTGGCCCATGGCAAGTTCAGTATTTTAAATACAAATTAAAGACTGTATTCCCCCCTTTTAATTTGCTTGGACGAAGATATCCCCCATCTCCATCATCATCCTCATTCTCATCATCAAAAATTCGGTCCCCTGCCCGGGGCGGGGCAATCATGGTTCCCCGTCTGTTGTACCCCTTGTTGCCCCAAGCATCTCCTCCACCCTCCTCGTCTTCAGCCACCCCGAAAGCCATCTGCATTTTCCCCGGGCCCCCGGTGTTTCTTTCCCTCCAGCCCCCCGTTGGACCAGGTGCTCCAAACCCCCTTCCTCATAAAATGGCCTAAAAAAGAACAAGGGGACACTAAAACAAAATAAAAACGGGAAATTTTTCCTAAAATTGCTTGCATATCTGATTCCCCTAGAGCCAAAATGCACTATACTGTACCCAATCATCAATCCTAAGAGAAAGCATGAAAAACTTTTTCAAAAAACAAAAGACGAATGGCCAGCAAGGCAGAAAATGACAGGTAGAAATGACAGAAAGGAAGGGCAAGGCAGAAACAAAGAGAGTGAGAAAAAAAGAGGAAGTTTTTAACAGTTCCAAAGGGGGGGATACTATTTAGCTGAAGGAACCCCCCGGGGTTCCCGGGGGGGGGAGGTATCTGGCTACCGCTTTTAGTATTTAAAATAAAAATAAAACTGTATTCCATTTATTGATTTGCGGGGGGGGATTCGAATACGAAAAACAGTGGTCACTCTGAAAACGAACTACAAAAGATTTCGAGCTGACGGGGGATTTTATAAAGAATGGCTAAAAAAATCAACTAATAACAAACCTTGGAGTCACGGGTTATCTCCCATGTAAATTTCCAAAACCCAAAAAATTTGCGCTACCCATTAGCTAGCATAGACGCACCCCCAAGCATAAAGTGGTCAGCTAGAAAAAATTTCCCGTCTTGATTGTTTGTCTTGTCCGGGGCTGCCCCTCGATTTTGGGCTTGTCTCCTTTTGTTGTTTTGTCTTGTCCTTTTGCGCCGATCTTGCTTTTTTGTCATTCTTCCTTTCCTTGTTTTGTCTTTTTGTTTTTTGTTTTACAATAGAAAAACGCGTTTGATTCTTTTGTGCACTCTGTCCGGGCCCACTTTATGCTTTTGGCTGCTTATGCTAGCTGTTTTGGGACGAAAAAATGGTTGGGTTTTTGGGAAAATTTTACAGGGAGATAACTCCGTGACCTCAAGAGTTATGTTCTTATTAAATTTTTAAAAATCCCTTTCCCCCCTTATTTCCTTTTGGCGAAAGTGTTTGGTCTGTCTGTGTATAGTTTTTTTTTTTCTCTAACCACCCCCCTTTTATTGTTTTTGAAAAATTATCAAAAAAAGCGGCCATGTTTTTTAAGGGGGAATTGGAAACAGGGGCACAAGATAGAATCAGAACCCATTTACTATTGTAAAAAAAAAAAAAGAGAAGACAAGACAAGACAAGGGGAAAACAAGACAGACAAAAAAGACAAGACAAATTGGGGCAAGACAAGAAAGACAAAGATCGGACAGCCAGGACAAACAAACGAGACAAAAAAGGGGAAACAAGACAAGTGGGGAGGGAGGAAAAAGACAAGTAAGACAGACAACCAAAAAACTAAACAAACAAACAAGACATGATGGGGTGGATTGACAAACAATTAAAAAGATGAGCCGATAGGAAGGACAAACAAAAAAAGCCAAGCCCCAACTGAAACCAAGCCAAGCCAAGCCAAGCCCCCCAAAACCAATATAGGGGAAGACAGGGGAAGACAAGGGGAAACAAGCCAAGATAGGACAGGACAAGACAAGCAAAAAAGAACTAAACAGGAAAAGAAAGACAAAAAAAAAAAAACAAAACCCAAACCCCCAACCAATGTGGTGTGGTGTGTGTGTGTGTGTGTGTGTTGTGTGTGTGTTGTGTGGGTGTGTTGTGTTGTGTGTGTGTGTGTTTGTGTGTGAATATTAAAAATTGCTGGACTTTGACATGCAAATCAGCTCAGATGGCTGATATTAGGACCTGGGGCAGCACTTTTGTTTCCCGTTATGCCAGGGGGCCCTGAACTTCCCCAAACTGATTAGACCCCGGGGAATTTTTAACCCAGGGATTTTTTGCAGACATAAGATGGAGTAGAAATGGATGAATGGGGGGATCACAATGAAAAAAAGAGAGAGGGGGGGGGAAAAAGAGAGTGAAGAAGAGAGAGAGAGAGAGGGTTAGCGAAGATAACAGGTGAGAGGAGAGAGAAGAAGTAGAAGAAGACAGGACATGGAGGAGGGAGAGAGATATAAATAGTAAGAGAGGAGGAAAAGGAGAGAGAGAGAGAGAGTCATGATTGTCTTTTTTTCAGAGGAAAAAACAAGGCCCCGTATGTATATTTGGCATTCTTCTTTATTGCCTTGCTAAAAATTTATGGACATTTAAGTAAAACCAAACGCAAAATTTAAAGAAAATAAGAACGATATAACACATCAGAATACACAAATAAACATGACACATAAAACCCCAAAACCCCAGAAAACGGACACAGACACAGACACATACCACAAACGTGAACGTAACTACATGTACACCACCCGCGCACGCACGCAACTAAAACCCGCAACAACCCCGACCACACCACACACACACACACACCCCCCACACACCCCACACACCACGTACGCAAGCACTCTCAACACACCCCACAGACAGGGAAAAACTACACACACCCAGCAGACAGACAACACACACACACACAATATTTAACACACACCACACACACACCCAACACACACATTCTCTCACACAAACACACCACTCCACACACAGACAGACAATCACACACAGACCCCTACACGATTGATAGATAGATAGACAGATAATAGATAGAAAGAAAAGAGAGAGAGAGAGAAGAGAAAAGGGGAAAAAAAAGAAAAAAAAGAAAAAAAAAAAAGAGAGAGAGAGAGAGAGAGAAGAGGAGAAGAGAGAGAAGAGAGAGAGAGAGAGTCATGATTGATCTAAATTTTTCAGAGATAAAAGCGAGGCCCACAGTACTGTAGTACTTGATCATTCTTCTTTACCTGCTGTTGCTAAAATCTACTGGATATTTAAGTAAGTAAAACCAAATGGAAGAGTAAAGAAAAATAATAACGATGCTACACATACAAAATTACACACACAGATAACAAGGACAACACACAGACACACAGAAACATACACACAGAGACACACACATACAGACACACAGACACACACAAAACACAATACACACATACACACATACACATACACACAGAGACACACATACAACGCACACAGACAAACACACACTCGCTCATCGGCACAAACACACATACACACACACAGACACTGACACCCCCCCCCCCCCCGAACAGTCTCACACACAGACACACATCCGAATGCTCCACATAAAGACACATGCACAGACACTGACACACACCTGAACACACACACCTGAACACACACACCTGAACACACACACCTGAACACCACCACACACACACACACACACACACACTCACCACACCACACACACCGACACATACACACATAGTCCCGCACAGACACAGACAAAGACACACACATACACACACACACCCCACGTCGACACGTAACACATACACGCACCCACGCGCACACACATACACACACACATACACACACCACACTCACACACACAGACATATACACACACAATCGACCACACACACACACGCACGCACTCCCCCCCCCCCCACAGACACGCACAACCCCCCACATACACACACACATACACACACACCACAGACCGCACACACACACACACACACACACACACACACACACACACACACACACACACAAGCAAACACACACACACATTCTCTCACACAAACATACACACTCACACAAAACACAGACAGATACACACACAGACACACACTCACACACGCAAATACACACACACTCATGCAGACAGACAGACAGACAGACAGACACACACACACACACACACATCAAGACACATATAAAGGGACACACAAACATACACACAACACACACACACCACACACACACACACAACACACACACACACACACACACACAAACAAACACACACACACAAAAACAAACACACACACACAAACACACACACCACATAAAGACACCCCCCACACCACATAATAAACACCCCCCACACACCCACACATACCCACACACACAGACACACACACACACACTCACACACACACACACTCACACACACACATAAAGACACCCCCACACACCAAACACACACCACACACACACACACAACACAAAACACCACACACACACACACACACACACACCACACACACACACTCACACACAAACACACAACCCACACTCACACACACACATGAAGACACCCCCCACACACATAAACACCCCCCCCCACACACACACACTACCCCACCACACACACCACACACACACCACACAACACACACACACACAGACACTCACAGACACACACCCCCCCCACACACACTTACTTTATCGCACAAGTAAGCCGGACCGTTTGAATTTGATCTCAGCTTGTCGGGCCTCTTTCTGCACCTTCCCCAATACCTCAGGACTGCAGGCGGTCAGTTCTGCCGCTATGCAACGTTTAAACCCCCATAGATCCTGTCACCACCGTCATCATCATACGCGTCATCATTGTCATCATCATCATCATGATTTTTTATCATCATCACAATCATCACCGATGTCATCATTGTTATCGTAGTTGTCGTCGTCGTCATTATCATCATCATCATTTTCGTCGTCGTCATCGTCATCGTCGTCGTCATCATCATCTCGTCATCGTCATCGTCATCGTCGTCGTCGTCGTGTCGTCGTCGTCGTCGTCGTCATCATCATCATCATCATCATCATCATCATCGTCGTCGTCGTCGTCATCGTCGTCGTCGTCATCGTCACCACCGGCGTCATCATCATTATCAACATTGCCGTCATTGTCGTCGTCATCGCCTTCTTCATCGTGGTCGTTGCGTTGTTGTCGTCGTCGTCATCAGTTGCCATCAACATCATTCCCGTCGTCGACATCATCTTCGTTGTCGTGGTCGTTGTGGTGATGGTGATCCGTCGGCGTCATCATCATCATCGTCG
>JAPXFY010001595.1:12500-15000 GCA_030674185.1 Monoplex corrugatus | reverse complement strand
ACATGTACACCATTAAACAGCATACAAAGGTATTTCTAGTTTCGTTTTAGTCATATGAACCTTTTGTTTAAAACGTCCCAAGCCATTAGCTTAACACGTGCTTACCTACTTATTTACCCCCGCTATGCTATCGGTATGAGGGGATGCCTTGGGCTCTTTTAGAATAAATAGTATCCCCACTCCCTTCTGGAAATTCTGTGCTTGAAATTTCCTCTTTCCTGTCATTCTCTTTGTTTCTACTTTGTTCCTTTGCTTTTTGTCATTTCTTCCTGTGATTGTGTGCCTTGCTGGTCCATTTACCTGTATGGTTTGATAGAGTGTTGCGTACTTTTTCTTAGGGTACATGTATTAAGTGCATTTCTGGCTTTAGGGAAATGATATATACAGAAGCAATTTTGTGTGTGTGTAATTTAGACCTGTTCTTATGTATGTTTTGGGGGGACTTATCTAATCATATGCTGACATCAACTGAACAACAATGATATTATTAAGATGGGACAGTGAGAATGCCAGTTTTAATAGTGGGGCTTATGTAATCCAATACCGACATCATCATCATCATCAATACTGACACCACCAGAACAACAATGATATTGTTAAGATGGGACAGTGAGAATGCCAGTTTTAATGGTGGGACTTATCTAATACTACACTGACACCACCAGAAAAACAATGATATTGTTAAGATTGCACAGTGAGAAGGCCAGTTTTAATGGTGGGACTTATCTAATACTACACTGACACCACCAGAACAACAATGTTGTTAAGGTGGGACAACGAGAAAGCCAGTTTTAATGATGGGACTTATCTAATCCTATGCTGACACCACATGAACAAAATTATTGTTAAAATGGTGCAATGAGAAGGCCAGTTTTAATTGTGGGGCTTATCTAATCATATACTGACACCACCAGAAAAACAATGATATTGTTAAGATGGGACAGTGAGAAGGCCAGTTTTAAAAGTGGGACTTATCTAATCATACACTGACACCACAAGAACAACAATGATATTAAGATGGGACAGTGAGAAGGTCAGTTTTAAGAGTGGGGCTTATCTAATCCTATACTGAGACCACCAGAACAACAATGGTATTGTTAAGATGGGACAGCGAGAAAGCCAGTTTTAATGTAGCGCAACCCCGGGATTCGAACCCACAACCATTAGCATGTAAATTCGACGCTCAACCAACTGAGCTACCGAGGCCCGCATTCTTCTAGTGGTGTCAGCTTAGTGTTGTGTGGGTTTTGTTTGTCACCACCACCACCACCACCACCACCACCACCACCACCCACCACCACCACCATTCACCACCACCACCACCACCACCACCACCACCACCACCACCACCACCACACCACCACCACCACCACCACCACCACCACACCACCACCACCACCACCACCCACCACCACCACCACCACACCACCACCACCACACCACCACCACCACCACCACCACCACCACCACCACCACCACCACCACCCACACCTTCCACATAACAAGACTTTGGCAAACCATGAGTTTTGTGCAGGCTTAATGGAGTCTCTACCTTTAGATTTGGGCGAAGATCATATGGATTTTCCCGAGCATGATAAATTGCTCGTAGACAAACTCTAAACTCGGAGTTCTGAATTCATTCATTCATCTCTTTTCAAAATACTGTCACCCGTTTAACCCTTTGATTCCCGCAACCTATCCGCCAGGTCTTAAGGCCCTGCCTAGTCTATGTGTCAGCATAGTGTTTTTACGTACCTCTCTATCCATCCTCGCCCCACCCTTCATATTTCAAACCTTTGACAGTGCATACGATTTGGCAAGCCAGAACATGCACTCTCTCTCTCTCTTTCTCTCTCTCTGTGTGTGTGTGTGTGTGTGTGTGTGTGTGTGTGTGTGTGTTGTTTGTTTGTGTGTGTGTGTGTGGTGTTTGTGTGTGTCTCTGCGTGTGTGGGTTTATGTGTGTGTGTGTGTGTATCTGTATCTGTCTGTCTGTCCGTCTGTACGTCTGTGCGTCTGTACTTGTGTGTGTGCGTGTTTGTGTTGTGGTGTGTGTGCTGTTTGCGTGCGCATGCGCGTATCTCTCTGTGTGTGTATGTGTGTGTGAGTGTGTATATGTGTGTGCATATGCGTATCTGTGTGTGGTGTTCGGGCATGCGTGTATGTGTGTGTATTCGCCTGTGTGAGTGAAAGAAAGCAAGAGTGTGTGTGTTTGTGTTTGTGAGTGCATTGTTGTTGTTGCTACTGCTGCTGCTGTTATTGTTGTTGTTGCTGTTATAGCTGTTAATGCTGCTGCCGCCCCTGCTACTGTTGTTGTTGTAGTTACTGTTGTTGTTGTGGCTGGAAGAGATTGGTTGGCACTTTATGCTCGACACAAAATAAAGAGGATACAATGAATCCATAAAATCGAGATCGCCAACGCCAAGCGGCAGGGCTCTTGATGATGATATGACAGAGTCAAGAATCATTGTGTATTTCTAGACCAATCACCCATGCTGTAGCG
>JAPXFY010001595.1:5000-7500 GCA_030674185.1 Monoplex corrugatus | reverse complement strand
TGTGTGTGTGTGCTTGCGCACGTGCGTGTGTTTGTGTGTGTATCTGTGTGTGTATGTTGTTGTTGTTATTGTTGTTGTTAGTGGTTTTTCTGTGGCTGTTGTTTTGCTTTTGCATTCATGTGTGTGATGTGTGTGCAAGTGTGTCTGTCTGTCTGAATAACTGGTGACATACGTCTGCATCAATATGCACTTGACATCATCTTGTCACAACTTTCTTCTTTCTTTTTCTTTTTATTACATGTAGAAATCCAGACACCTGGACTCATAATCTGACAACGTCCGTACATGACATGCATACATAATAACCCTCGCTATTGTAAAACCTGTATTGGAAAATATAAACACAAAAATCTCAGAGCCAAGGGCGATATCATTATTGTGAACGTTTTACTCGCAATTGTTATCTGTGGTGTGCATAAAAAACTGACAATTTGTGGGAAAGGGGTCCGTGGAGCATTAAGGTGTGTTGGTGAAAGTATATTCAAAGATATTTCAAGTGTCATACGTGCATTTGTTGGCTTGCCAAATCGTGCGTGGACACAGCACAGTCATCAAGGTGGCATGTTTCTGGGTGAGTGACAGACACTTGGTAACGTTGTCACACGTGAAGTTTTTGTTTGATGGTTATAATGCTGTGGTAAAATCACCTTCGTAATACAACACAACTGTCATGTTGATGAGCAAATGGAAGAGACAATGGAATAATGAGAGAGAGAGAGAGAGAGAGAGAGAGAGAGAGAGAGATTGTGAGAGAAAGAAGTGAATGAGAGAGGGGGAGAGAGCAAATGGAAGAAAGTGGAATAATGTGTATGTGTGTGTGTGTGAGAGAGAGAGGGAGGGAGACAGAGAGAGAGAGAAGGAGAGAGAGAGAGAAGGAGAGAGAGAAACAGAGAGAGAGTGAAAAGGAGAGAGAAAGAGAGAGAGGTGAGAGAGGGGGTGGGAGGAATAGAGACAGAGAGGGTGAGAAAGAGAGAGAGACAGAGAGAGAGAAGCAGAGAGAGAAACAGAGAGAGAGAGAGGGAGAGAGAGAGAGAGAGAGAGAGAGAGAGAGAAAAACAGAGACAGAGAGAGAGCAAAAACGAGAAAGAGAGAGGGGGAGGGAGGAAAGAGAGAGAGAGTGAGTGAGACACAGAGAGAGAGAGAGAGAGAGACAGACAGACTCACACACACAGAGAAAGAAAGAAAGAGAGAGAGAGAGAGAGAGAGAGAGAGAGAGAGAGAGAGAGAGCATTTTCTGGCTTGCCAAATCGTGCGTGGACATTGCACAGTCATCAAGGTGGCATGTTTCTGAACAGGTAACAGAGACTTGGTAAAATTGTCACACGTGAAGTTTTTGTTTGACGGTTATAACGGTGTTGTAAAATCACCTTCGTAATACAACACAACTGTCATGTTGATGAGTAAGAGTAAATAGGAGAGACAGTGGGATAATGACATAGAGAGAGAGAGAGAGAGAGAGGAGAGAGAGAGTGAGGGAGAGAGAGAGAGAGTGATAGAGTGAGAGAGAAAGAGAGAGATAAAGATAGTGAATGAGAGAGGGGGAAGGGAGGAAGAGTGATAGAGAGGGTGAGATGGAGAGAGAGAGAGAGAGAATGAATGAGAGAGGGGAGGGAGGAAGAGTGATAGAGAGGGTGAGACACACATACACACATATACATACACACACACAGACAGACACAGAGAGAGAGAGAGAGAGAGAGAGAGAGAGAGAGAGAGAGAGAATGAGAGTGTGGGAGGAAGGAAAAGAGATAGAGAGGATGAAAGAAAGAGAGAAAGAGAGAAAGAGAGAGTGAGAAAGAGAGAGAAAGTGAGAAAGAGAGAGTGAGAAAGAGAGAGAATGAGAGAGAGAGAGTGAGAGAGGGGAGGGAGGAATAGAGACAGAGAGGGTGAGAAAGAGAGAAAGACAGAGAGAGAAACAGAGAGAGAGACAGAGAGAGAGACAATGAAAGCAAGAAAGAGAGAGGGGAAGGGAGGAAAAGAAAGAGAGAGTGAGAGTGAGAGCGTGACAGAGAGAGACAGAGACACATACAGAGAGAAAGAGAGACAGAGAGTGCATTTACTGGCTTGCCAAATCGTGCGTGGACATTGCACAGTCATCAAAGTGGCATGTTTCGGGATGGGCGACGGAGACTTGGTAAAATTGTCACACGTGAAGTTTTTGTTTGATGGTTATAACGGTGTGGTAAAATCACCTTCGTAATACAACACAACTGTCATGTTGATGAGTAGGAGCAAATGAGAGAGACAGTGGGATAATGACAGAGAGAGAGAGAGAGAGAGAGAGAGAGAGAGAGAGAGAGTGAGGGAGAGAGAGAGAGAGAGTGTGAGGAGAGAGAGTGTGAGGGAGAGAGAGAGAGCGAGGGAAAGAATGAGAGAGTGAGAGAGAGAGTGAAGGAGAGAGAGAGAGAGTGAGAAAGAGTGAGGGAGACAGAGAGTGAGGGAGAGAGAGAGAGTGAAAATGTGAGTAAGTGTGTGTAAATTTGTCTGCCTGCCTGAATAA
>JAPXFY010001594.1:27500-34616 GCA_030674185.1 Monoplex corrugatus | reverse complement strand
ACAAAATTCAGGACAAAAACACGTGCTTTACAATTGAGGAACAAAACACTGTTTTAAAATTGAGGACAAGAGGTTTACAATTCGGGACACAAAACAGTGCTTTACAATCCGGAACAAAACAGTGTTTGCAATTCAGGACATAAAAGAGTGCTTTACAATTCAGGACACAAACCAGAGTGCTTTTACAAATTCAGGAAAACAGAGTGCTTTACAATTCAGGACACAAAACACAGTGCTTTACAATTCAGGAAACAAAACACAGTGCTTTACAATTCAGGACACAAAACTGAATGTTTTACAATTCAGGACACAAAACGGGAGGGGCTTTACAATCCATTGACACGAAAAAAGGCGTGCTTTACCTTCCCTCAACAACGAATACAAAGGGATGACCCCTACTGACGGGAAAAAGGGGGCGCGTTTGTCCAGATGATTGACACATGACCAGCCAGTGTGAAGCCAGAAAGTCCCATGGCCAAGGTCAAGCAGGGCCACCATGGGGGATCGACTGAAACCCCGGTAAATACGCCGCTGTTAGCAGCAGTGAGGCTGGTCCTATCAGACCTGGTACACAACAATTATGGAATCAAAATCAAATCAAATGAAAACAAAGTCAAAATGAATCAAATCAGAATCAAATCAAGTCAAACACAACGAAATCAAAATCAAAAACCAAATCACATGAAATCAGTCAGACCAAATCCATTCCGAAATGAAATGAAATGAAATCCGAATCCAAATGAAATGAAATAAAATAAAATAAAATGAAATACAATGGAACTAAAATGAAATCAAATCAAAATCCAATCCAAATCTCAGTCAAAATCAAGTCCAAATCCAAATCCATTCCAATCAAAACTGATTCCAAATCAGATTGGATCCAAATCAACTCGAATAAAATCAAATCAACTCGAATAAAATCAAATCAACTCGAATCAACTCAACTCAACTCAACTCAACTCAAATCAAATCAAATCAAAACAAATCAAAACAAATCAAATCAAATCAAATCAAATCAAATCAAAACAAATCAAAACAAATCAAATCAGAGAAGTGCCAGAAGGGTTCAGACGTACGCCTGCCAATAACAAAAACTCGAAGTTCCAGGGTTCGTTCGTTCCCCCGTTGAGATCTCGACGACTGTTCTCTTCAGTTTAACCAGACAACCAGAACTGAACATCTGTCTGTTCATGCAAAGGAGCCCCCCCCCCACCCTCCCCCAGCATCCCCACAGGAGGGTGGTGGGGTCGTGTAATCACAAAGACAGAGGAGGCAATGACAGAGAGAGGGGAGTTAAGCTGAAAGAGCCCCTTCCACCTGACATCCCCCCACACAGGGGCAGCACAAAGACCAAAGAAGCAATAGCACCCCCCCTCCACACACACAAACAGGGGCAGCACAAAAAACCAAAGAAGCAATAGCACCACCACCACCACCCCCACAAAACCACAGGGACAGCACAAAAACCAAAGAAGAAATAGCACCCCCCCCCCACACACACACACCACAGAGGGGCAGCACAAAAACCAAAGAAGCAATAGCACCCCCCCACACACACACACAGGGGCAGCACAAAAACCAAAGAAGCAATAGCACCCCCCACCCACACACACACACACAGGGGCAGCACAAAAACCAAAGAGCAATAGCACCCCCCCCACACACACACACACACACAGGGCAGCACAAAAATCAAACAAGCAATATCCCCCCCCCACACACACACACACAGAGGGGCAGCACAAAGACCAAAGAAGCAATAGCAACCCCCCCCCCCCACACACAAACACACACAGAGGGGCAGCACAATCAACAAAAAAGCTATAGCACCCCCCCCCCACACACACACACACAGAGGGGCAGCACAAAGACCAAAGAAGCAATAGCACCCCCACACACACACACACAGAGGGGCAGCACAAACAACAAAAAAGCTATAGCACCCCCCCCCACACACACACACACACACAGAGGGGGAGCACAAACACCAAAAAAAGCAATAGCACCCCCCCCCCACCACACACACACCACACACAGAGGTGCAGCACAAAGACCAAAGAAGTAATAGCACCCCCCTCCCACACACACACCCAGGGGCAGCACAAAAACCAAAGAAGCAATAGCACCTCCCCCCCCCCCCACACACACAGGGGCAGCACAAAAACCAAAGAAGCAATAGCACCCCCCACACACACACAGGGGGAGCACAAACACCAAGAAAGCAATAGCACCCCCACCACACACACACACACACACACACAGGGGCGGCGCAAAAACCAAAGTAGCAATAGCACCCCCCCCACACACACACACACAGGGGCAGCACATAAACCAAAGAAGCAATATCACCCCCCCACACACACACACACAGAGGGGCAGCACAAAAACCAAAGAAGCAATAGCAGCCCCCCCCCCCACACACACACACAGAGGGGCAGCACAAAAACCAAAGAAGCAATAGCAGCCCCCCCCCCCCCACACACACAGAGGGGCAGCACAAAAACCAAAGAAGCAATAACCCCCCCCCCCCACACACACACACAGAGGGGCAGCACAAAAACCAAAGAAGCAATAAACCCCCCCCCCCCACACAACACACAAACACACACAGAGGGCCAGCACAAAAACCAAAGAAGCAATAACCCCCCCCCCACACACACACACAGAGGGCCAGCACATAAACCAAAGAAGCAATAACCCCCCCCACACACACACACGCACACGCACACACACACACAGAGGGGCAGCACAAAAACCAAAGAAGCAATAGCACCCCCCCCCCACACACACACACACATACAGGGGCAGCACAAAGACCAAAGAAGCAATAGCACCCCCCCCCACACACACACACAGGGGCAGCACAAAAACCAAAGTAGCAATAGCACCCCCCCCACACACACACACACAGGGGCAGCACAAAAACCAAAGTAGCAATAGCAACCTCCCCCCCCCCACACACACACACAGAGGGGCAGCACAAAAACCAAAGCAATAGCACCCCCCCCCACACACACACACAGAGGGCAGCACAAAGACCAAGGAAGCAATAGCACCCCCACCCCCCACACACAGGGGAAGCACAAAAACCAAAGAGGCAATAGCACCCCCCCCCCCCCACCACACACACACACAGGGGAAGCACAAAGACAAAAGAAGTAATAGCACCCCCACAGGGGAAGCACAAAGACCAAAGAAGTAATAGCACCCCCCACAGGGGAAGCACAAAGACAAAAGAAGTAATAGCACCCCCCACAGGGGAAGCACAAAGACAAAAGAAGCAATAGCACCACCCACAGGGGAAGCACAAAGACCAAAGAAGTAATAGCACCCCCCACAGGGGAAGCACAAAGACAAAAGAAGCAATAGCACCCCCCACAGGTGAAGCACAAAGACAAAAGAAGCAATAGCACCCCCCACAGGGGAAGCACAAAGACAAAAGAAGCAATAGCACCACCCCTACAGAGGGGCAGCACAAAAAAACAAAAAAGCAATAGCAAGCACCCCCCCCCCACACACACACACACAAACAGGGGAAGCATAAAGACCAAGGATACAGTGACACACAAGGGGATCACACTATGACGACAGAATAACTTACCAATGGAAATCATCAGTTTTCGGACGGTAGCAGTTGTCAGTCTGTTGGGTTTTCTCAGCCAGTCCGCCAGAGTCCCCGCCACCAAGTTACATACCCACATCACGGCGTAAGGCAAGGAGGACAGCAGACCGTTCTGAACGTAATAATGATAGTAATAATAACAATGAACAACAACAACAGTGATAATAACAATAATAGTAATCATAATCATAATCATGATAGTAATCATACTATGATCATGATAATTACTTGAATATTACCATCAAACGTTTTACTTACTTTTTTTTCCCTACTATTTATCATTACTGTTTAAAGACCAAACAACAAGAACAAGAACAAGAACAACAATAGTAATAATGATAATAATAATTATAATAATAATAGTAATAACAATAACAATAATAATGATGATGATAATAACAAATAATAATAATAATAATAATGATAATAATTGTGATAGATCGAGTTGGTTAAGGGGGGTAAGGTGATTATGACAATATAATTGATATCGCAGCGCCAGGTGAGATGGATGAGTGGGTTAAGGGGTTTGGTGATGATTGCTGTGGTGGTCCTTTAATCCAGAGCAGAAAGGGAAGTCTCTCAATCAAAACACAAGTCCTCGTTGTGTTACTTGACTCTTTATTATCTCTTGATGAGGATAGGTAGGGAAGGAAAACAGGGGAAATGGGAAAAATGACAATAAGGGAAAAGGACCGTACTGGGATATGGAAGGAGACAAAAGAATACGAAGAAGAAGACAGGAAGGAAGACAGTGCTACAGTAATGCCGTGAAGATGATCACCTGCTGTGAGATCAAGAGTGGTGGCAGGAAAGGGCACCTCTGGTAATACTGAGAGTGGCGGTGGAAAAGCACACGCTATGATGCGCCTTGTTAATTTGTACTCTGGGAACAGAGCATGATGGTCATATTTCAAATCTCAAACCTTTCAGATGGCAAGGTCTGATTGGTTGTTCTCACCAAATTAATCAATCAACCAGATGCCAAGGTCTGATTGGTTGTTCTCACCTAATTAATAAGTCAACACTTAGCCTAGTGTGTAGTTTTAACGCAGCGCGTCAGTACACACAGTGAAACGCTGGTCATTGTCCGGCAGTTTCGCGAGTGGGTATGTGCTCGCTATCGAGCCACAAATACCTAAGACGGTTGAGACAGACGCGCCCTGCGGTCATTGTCTGAGTGTTCCCGCCGGCAATTACACGGCGATTGTTCTATAATGCTACAGTAAAGGCAGCATAAATTAGTGACGGCCCCCTCTACGTTCTGTAAAACTACAACATAATACTGACTGGAGATGACGACAAAATCTTGTCGTAGGCCTGCTTTAGAGTACATGTACACATTGTAGATCTGCTAATTGTTTAGCAGTGTGTTATCTACAATGTATATGCGTCATGTACTGGTTAGATCTTTGGAATGATTAATGCATAGCTATGGATAGGCAGAGGCTGTGAAATACCAGTATAATTAGGCCAAGAGAATGCAAGGCGTTTTTGATCTAGGCAAGCACGCTACACGGCGTTGCCTTTGAGCATTGTAGGTAAATGGGGAAAGATCGTAACAGAGCAAGGCACTCTGTTACACCTCCCCCCACCAATTTGAAAACCATCGTCCGCGATGGTGCGCGAACATTGGGTAAATTCTTGAAGGCTGAAATTTCAGAGCCACCTCAAGATTCATAAAATGTTGAACTGCTATGGATATGGTGGAGTATGCAATCCACTTATACATTAACTATGGCATGCATGGGCACGATGGGGAGTAGGAATTTAAGTTCAGAAACGGCAGTGACACTCCTTGGTCAAGTTAGGACCCTGAATTGGTCAACATAACTGCTAGTAGGAAAGTATGAAACACTGCAATAGCAAATGCCTTAACATGATAAGCTAAAGACATAGCGTTTGATAGGTTCACTAAAGCCTCTTTGCCATACCTATGCATCAAAACATTCATTACGGGAAACAAAATGACATATGTATAGAACTACATGCAAATATTAAGAGCAGCAGATTAATGCGTTAATCAAGTTTTCAATGGCATGCTTACTACATGCTAAGTGAAAAGAAAAATGACTAAATATAATGTTCATAGCTTTGGCAGATTATCAATTTAAACACATAGGCCCACAAAAATGTTAAATGGTAATTTTGGTTGTAGGCTACATTATCTGTCCATGTTATGGTCTGTAGAACCTGAAAAGAAATTACTATAGGCCTACTCATTAATATTTGTCCCGTTGTGGTACGACTCACTCCGTCCTGCTCAAGAGACGTGTTGACCGTCTTGGAGGGACTGGTGTAGTGGGCTGCTCTGGTACAGTGGGCTCAGGTGCTGTTGTCACCGTGGGCTGCGTTGTTCTGCACCGTGGCTGTGGGCAGACTAACCACTGCTCGTCTTCAGAGTCAGATACTGATTCTGGGTCTGGTTGTGGCTTTGCGTCTAGCATGGACCCAGATGCTGGCAGGAGGTGGATCCTGGATATGGCCTGGTGAGGGCCACCTGCCAGTGACTGTACTGTGTAGATGTGACGGTGCTGGGGATGGCGTGCCGTCACACAATACAGGTCCGGCGACCAGGTGTTGGTCCATGCTGTGCTGGAACCAGGAATCATGTCCCGCAGGTAAACATACATGCCTACCTGCAGGTCGTCATCAGCTGCTGGTGTAGACGTCACCTGCTCCGGTGCTGCTGGGTCCTGTTGTTGACCATCATGGCTCGAGTGGCCTCTGGATCGACGGTGTCTGCGGGGCACTGGAACAGGACGTGCACCGGCAGCTCTAGAGGTGCTGACCGCACTCAGGTTCTGGCTGGCACAGGGGAGATTGGGGGCAGCAGCAGGTTTGGAGGGCTGACGAAGAAGAGAGGGAGAATGGGGCAAGGGAGAAGGAGTTTTGGCAGGCTTGGACTTGCCTGGATGCTGCTTCTTCCTCTTGTGCCCTGCAGCTTGTCTGTGGGTGACTGCAGGGTTTGCACTTCGCCTTGCAACTCTCTTGGGTGCAGTCTGCCGTCGCCGCTTGCCTCTCTTCTCGTACTGGCGCCGGTTCCAGCATCTGTCTTCAGTGTGGCCGGCCCGGTCACACCAAAGACAGTGTTCTGGTGGCTGCTGTTGCCATGGTGACGGTCGCCGTTGGCTAATGTGGAGAGGTGGTTGCCATGGTGGTTTCTTCGCAGCCACAGTGTCGCGCCGCTGGAGTTCTTGGTCTATGCTGGCACCGAGTTCTGCCAGCTGTGCCTCCATACGGGCAATGACTGGGCTGGAGTTGGCCACTATCAGCTGTGCCAGGTGGTGTTCTGCACAGCTGTCCTCTCTCATCCACCGCAGGGTCTCCATCTTGGCTCCCTCGAAGGTGGTGTCCGGATGATCTCTTATGTATCGCCGGACATCCCTCCTGAGAGCGCCTGGGGAGAGACCACAGACGAAGGCGTCCCGAAGCTGCGTTGGTGACAATGTCCCCTCTTCAGCTTGGTTGGCCTTCATCCAGAGTACGCGTAGGTG
>JAPXFY010001594.1:12500-15000 GCA_030674185.1 Monoplex corrugatus | reverse complement strand
ATGATGGGGAAAGTGAGTTTGACTCAAAGGGGGATTAATTCGAAGGGGAAAACTTGTAGTTTGTAGTTTGGATTTGAAATAAATAAAAATTATTGTTTGTGACACCAGTGTTGTTACTTTTCTGACACACCTCGTAGAAAATTGGACAAAAAACAAACAAACAAACAAACAAAGAAAAACAAACAAACAAACAAAAACCCACACACACAAACACACACAGTCACACAAACAATCAAACAAACAAACAAAAAACCCACAAACAAACAAACAAACAAAACAAAACAAACAAAAAAAGAAAAAGGCGACAATAGAGGAAATATTCTTCAGTACAATGATCCTTCATCATCATCATCAGGTGCCCTGCCGCATGACGTTGGCGACCATGGACTTCCAACCATCTCTATCTCTCGTTGCCCCTAGCATCTCCCCCACCCTCCTTATCCCCAGCCACTCTGCAAGTCCGTCCAGCATTCTTTCCCTGGGTCTACCTGGCGCTCTCTTTCCCTCCAGCCTTCCCGTTGTGACTAGGTGCTCCAAATCCCCCTTTCTCATAAAATGGCCTATAAATGTTGCTTGTCTTTTCCTAATCTTCCTTATGAGTGATCTACTTGTGTCTGCCTCCATCAGGACTGTCTCGTTTGTTTTCTTTGCTGTCCATGGAACTCTCAACATTCTTCTTAGAAACCACATCTCGGCTGCCTCAATCTTGCTCTGGCTTTGCTTGCTGACTGTCCACGCCTCGCATCCGTACAACAGTATTGGTTCTATATAACATTCAAGGACTCTCTTTCTGATGTTAATTAATAGGCATTTGTTGCGTAAGAATGCTTGTCATCTTCTTGAATGCTGTTTTGGCTTGGCCGATTCTGCCAGCTATTTCCGATGTGCATCTGCCGTCTGATAAAATGACCGTTCCCAGGTATTTGAACTTATTAACCTGATCCTTAGAAAAAAGAATGGCTTGAAATGTGCCAACATGTAAACATAGAAAATGGGACCATAGACAAGACAAGACAAACAGCAACAACAACAACATCATCAACAACAACAACAACAACAACAATAAGACAAAAAAGAAAAGAAAAGAAAGAAAAACGAAAAAAAAAGTGAATTTAAAGGAAATCTCCCCGACATTTAACCCTTTTAGAAACAAAGAAAGGTGGGGGGGCGGGGGTTGAAATGCACCAACCTGCAAACACTGAAAATGGGGGAAAAAGACAGAAAAAACGAAAAAAGAAAAAAGAAAACAAAACAAAAAACGGGAGATTGAAAAACGAAATTTCCCGAAGGACGATGATTCTTTTTATAGAAGAGGAATGGTGTTGAAATGTACCAACCTGCAAACACTGAAAATGGGGAAAAAAAGAAAGAAAAACGTAAAAAAATTATTAAAAAACATGAGCTTGAAAAGCGAAATCTCCCTGAGGGTGAAAATCCTATTTAAACAAACAAACAAAAAACAAACAAACAAACAAAAAACAAAGGGGTGGTGATGGTGGCGGCGGTTTTGAAATCTATCAACCTGTCAACTTTTGTTGTTGTTGTTGTCAGTGATAACTGCATGCTGGTTTTTTTTTTCTTCAAATGATGTCCATTAAAAAAAAAATTTTGAACAAAAGATGTTTGTCATTTTATAGAAAAAGGCATGTCCTCTCCACTCCATCACGATCTACGTTTTATGTTGCAACATGATCTTCATTCATTGACTCATTAGCCATTCTGCTGAACATTACGTTGAGACAATTGTTTGTAATCCAAAACAAGTGTGACTGCCCGCTTTCAAGCAAACAGGAACCAGAAAAAAACACGAAAAAAGAATAAGAACGCGTGTTTAATACAACCAGACAAGACAGGCGCAAATTTTCAGCCACGTGGCCTTTGTCAAGCGTAAAATCACAAACAAACAAACAAACAAACAAACAAACAAACAAACAAACAAAAACAAACAAACCTTCATTTTCGTCTTCTCTCTTGAGTTTCAACTTCTTCCTCCTCCGATCTTTTCTCTGGCTGTATCCTACACAAAAACCTGTCTGTTTCTCCTAATTTTCGTATCTGGTGTTTGTTTGTTTGTTTGTTTGTTTGTGATCTTACCCTTGACAAAGGCCAGTTGGCCGAAAATTTGCGCCTGTCTTGTCTGGTTGTATTAAATACGCATTCCTATTCTTTTTTCATGTTTTTTTTTTTTCTGGTTCCTGTTCACTTGAACGCGGGCAGTCACACTTGTGTTTGGATTAAGTTGAGACAATTGTTTGTGTCAGACATCAGAGGTAAATAATAAGAGCACTTTGATACGAATGTTGTACAGCACATATTGGCACCAACCTGCAGAGCTCCCTGTATGACCCTGTTAGCCATCAGCAGCGCCACATGGTAGCGGGCACAGACCGGGATCAGTAGTGTCAGAATGGAACATCCCATCATCGCTATAGTATACATCAGTTTCCCGCCAATTCGACCGGCCAGAAAGCTGGCTGGAATCTGTGTAGTGATAATAGTA
>JAPXFY010001594.1:5000-7500 GCA_030674185.1 Monoplex corrugatus | reverse complement strand
GTTGGTTCAGAAATGTGTTGAGTCATATTGTGATTGGACAGAGAGTTGATGATATGTCTTGTGTCATAACGGTGAGTGTTGTCATAATGGACATTGATGTCACCTAGAATGATGAGATTTCCAGGTAAGAGGCAGTAGTGGTCAAGCAGTTGGTCAAAGTCAGAGAGAAACGTGGATGTGGTGAGTTTGTTGGCAGAGCTAGGTGGAGGTCGATAGACACAGGAGAAGGTGATGGGGTGAGGGGTGGATTGGAAGGATACTTCAACGTGCTCGAAAGAAGGATGGGAGAAAGGCAGAGACTGCGAGAAAGATAGGCGGGAATGGAGTGAGTCGTTGTAGAGGATGGCGATACCGCCACCTCGAGATGAGCGATGGAAAGAAGCAAGCCTGTAACCACTCGGAGTGAGGCTAGCATGTATAGGTTCATGACCAAGGGGGTTAAGCCATGTCTCTGTAATAAAAGCAATGTCAATGTGCTCATCAGCGATAAAATCGGCAATGACCTCAGCTTTGCCATCTTTGCATATTGATTGAGCGTTAAAAAGGCATAGTTTAAGTTTATCATATGGCGGCGGCCGAGGTGGCGAAGAAGGCATCACCGGCGGGACAGAAGACGAGGGCAGCGCCGGCGGGACAGAAGACGAAGGCAGCACCGGCGGGACAGAAGGCGAAGGCGGCACCACCAGGACAGAAGGCGAAGGCGAAGATGGCAGAGGAGGAGACAAAGCCCGCAGCAGCGAGGTCGAAGGTAGGGGCAGTGGAGGAGACGAGGAAGCAGAAAAGGAAAAGTGGCGTCGGGCTGGCACAGCAGGAGGCAGGTTGTGCCAAAGTCGGTGGAGACGTCCACCACGACAGGATCGCGCAGTGCGGGGTTTGCTACACAGCCCCAATGTACGTATGCGCTGGTAGACGCCTCCACCGAGGTAGCATTTGCTGTGTTTAAAAAGTGTCAGTCCAATTTGTTTAAGGACGGACGGATCCATAATTGAGAGCCAGTCAAGAGAGGATGATGTTTGCAGAGAACAACGAAGGTTTGGGAGCTGTAGCGTTGGGCGAACACAGTAGGCTAAAATGTTAACACAGTTCACAGGTTAAATGTCCGACCTAAACGGCAGAATTAAAATGACGAAAAGTAGGCATACGAAACTCTAAAATCAGATTATCCGGTAAAATATTCAAAATTTAAGAAAAATATTTACATCACCATTTGTCGGGACCCAAGAGGAATAAACTGATATAAAATTCAATGTACAAAAACAAATAGAACCACGATAAAATCACTGTAAAATACCACACACACTTTTGCTGCCTGCTGGCGCGACATCTACTCACTCCAATCAGTTCATGTAATAGGCCATTGCCCCTCATGAAGGGGTGCAAAATACATAAGCAACACTATTATTTGGCATCATGACAATCACATTAATGTTATATTGTACATAGACTAAAACAGAAATTAACATTTGAACAATACTCTTATAAATAACAAACCTAAGACATCAATCTATACGCACTAGTCATTTCAGTGAAGTTTAATTTATACAATAACATATTGTCGTCTCTTAAATGTGTAAATACTATGGAAAAACAGAAATCCATGAAACAATTTGTACACAGTATATATGCAACATGTTCACTGACAAAAATCAAAAAAGGCAGCATAAGTTGTACTGCATCATGACGTTGCTTTTTCTCTAAACTTAAATGCTTTATACAAAAACAAAGATAGATTATATACAACATCAGACGCGTTTGATGACAGCAATAAAGTCATTTTAAATAATGAAGGTTGCCTATGATATTTAGGTCGAATCAATTTCTCTCGAATATTTTGTAGTGCTGGACAGCAAAGCAAAAAATGCACTTCATCTTCTTTTGAAATTTTACATAATGGACACAATAAATCACTCTCTCTGTGAGATCTATATCTAAAATAATGGGCATTAATTTCTGATATGCCAAATCTAAATCTTGCTGTCACATATTTAAAATGTCTGTTCATATTCAATGTTATATATGATTTCACTTCACGAGTATTACAAAAAGTTCTGTAAATATTAAATCTGTCACTGCTTTGAACGTGATCGTTCCATTTCTGCCATCCACAGTCAATCAAGCGCTGACGAAACTCCCGTATGAATTTATTTAAATTGCCAACACCTTGATTAATCCATACGACACCATATCCATATTCAAACAAACAAGCACGTACACTCGACACCCAGGTGTGTTTACCTTTGGCATCTAAATCACACAGCATATTATACGCTTTGCGAGGTATTCTATAATTTTCCATCTGTATTAATTTAAACCAGTAGTGGATACATCTAACAACAGAGTTTACATATAATGGATATCTGTTTGTCTCTCCATACACAAAATCATTAGGAGTACGCATATCCACTCCCAAAAATTTCTTTAAGGCAAATGTGTGAACTGATTCACAGTGAGCAGCAGCTTTATCTAAACCCCATAATTCAGATCCGTATTGTACAATAGG